>JAVTVY010009551.1:0-46514 GCA_036873755.1 Hanleya hanleyi
TGGTCCACTTGGGAAGTAAAAAACGGATGGCATTTGGAAAGGTAGGCTTTCGTTCTATTTTGAGAATGTTTTGAAATGACCGTGTCACTAGTTGAGCGGTTCTATTCCCAACTTCTCTTTTATTCTATGTCATAGAGGACAGGGTATGGTACAGTAGATAATTAAAAACTGTAGTAACTCGGCTCGACATTTACTTTAATTGAGCCAAAGATGAAAGAGACATACACTTAGAAAAAATATTTAAAAAAAAAAAAAAAGATTAAAAAAAAAAATATATATATTTATTAAATTTCCTAAATTATTGGAAAAATTTATACGTAGACATCAACCATCCAATATCCCACAGGCCAGGCAACTGTGGATCAGTCCCCCTTTCTTCGGTAATAGCCTATAGGGAATTGATCAGTCCCCCTTTCTTCGGTAATAGCCTATAGGGAATTCCGCCACTTCATTTGTAGTTGCTGAATTATATCAATGTCTCACATGAGCTTGGGGCTGGTGAGTTAATAATTATGATGATAATTAGTAAATACAGCCTCCTGCAAAAAGTATGTGTAGGGTACCGTATTAGCATATCACTGGCCAGCTCTAGCCACAACTGTTCCTGTCAAGAACGCCTTCGGTTGATAGTCACAGACGACATGTATGGATCTCCGTGTGGTATAACCCGTACCATATAATAGTTCATTTTGATGCTCCTTACCTGTTACTTTCGGGAAGCTGATTCCTTCTTTTCCACGCTTGTCGCTTTAATTAAAGTTTCCGGTGCTGGTGATTAGCTGTACATGAACCATTTTCACATCGACCCTGACCTTATTACGGTAGACGCCATATTGTGTGTATTTGGGCCCATATTACGGTAGACACCATATTGTGTAACTGCGCATGCGTAGTGGCCCAAATACACACAATATGGCTTTGCACTTTGACACTTTGTTTTCGTGAACTAATTAGTTGATTTGAATGAATTTTGTCAAAGATATATTTTGAACTCCACAAAACAATTATTGGTTACCTGTTAAACTGAAGACCTGTACATTATTTCTCTACCTGTCTCTTTCAAAAATTACCTGTTAAATTACCTGACCCCTGTGATAGAACTACATGTATATATTCAGGTACCAGAAGATGATGGAGATGTTGGAGAAGATGAAAGGACCCTAGCCAACCATATCAGAATGATCCAGGCAGGAGTGGGAAAGGCTAGGCCTAACCTGGATATTCTGGAGGATAAAATGAAGAGGACTGTCTTTCACAGGAAAAAGTTCCTTTTGGAGAAAACGACGAGAGAAGTGCTGGAGGAATTCCCATGTTTGAAAATTCCCAAATTGGTTAGTGAACATTGAATCCCTGTCAGTATCTGTTAATGTCCCTCATTTGTCTCATGTTTTAGTTCTTGAAACTTCAAATAATCTAGAGCAAAATGTAGCTTGAGTCAAGTTGGACAAATAAACCAACCTTTTTTCCACAAATCTGTCAGTTTTCTTTTCAAGGCAAGGGTTATTTCCCTTGAATTTGGTCTGTCCTTACAGTAAGGTGTGGAAGAAAAATCAAAACAAATTGGTCTGGAAAGCAATAGTAATCATTTGAGGCTTGACACATTCCTGATTGAATTTATCCGCTTGATACTTTCCTTATTTACCTACCTGCACTTGGTGCAGCTTTGTTTAGGAAGAGTGATTCATTCTTGCATTATCCCCCCCCCCCCATGATTGTCAAAATGCACTTTAGTTCATGCCAGAATTTTTCATTGCATTGCATCCAAATTACTTCTAGTCATAATTCTTCCGCATAGTATTTAGTGGAGTGTTCCAGTCCTTTCAGATTGATGACAAGAGTATACGATTATATATTAAAAATTGCATGCAGTCTGTCCTGGATTTTACAAGTGGATCTCTTGTCCCAATTATTGAACTATAAATCAATGGCATTGCCTTGCAATTTACATTCCATTTAATCAATTAGATTCTCAAGCCAAAATATCTTACTTGAGGATAACTGGAGTGAATTATCTTTACTTTCCAGCTCTTATCAGATATGCAGACATACCTTCAAGTAGATGTGGATAAAATGGTTGTTACAAGATTAAAGTGAATGGCCTCCAAAGTAGTCAATTAGTGGAGAGGGCACCAAAATGCAAACTGAAGCAGCAGTGCACACAGGCCATCACTGACTGCCTGGATGAGTACGAAAAGAAAGGTGATTTACAAGTGCATGTACTTCTGCATGATATCTTCTGGCCTGTCTGTCATATAAGCATCTATTGGTCAGGCCTTTGTGTTACTGAAAATGCACCAGTCAAGACTCAATTGTTGTACCCAGAAACTATGTTTATCGCCTTTGTTTTCTGACACTTGCATGAAAGAATGACCTGATAGTTGGCCAACATAAATGTAGGCTTAGTACAATAGCATGTGGATATGGAGTTTCTACTTGAGAAGAAGAGTATGGGTAACCAAATCTCAGTATGAAATTATTGTGTATTCATACTCATTTGTTAGGACTGGACTATTGTAGGGCAGAGTTTTGTTTTTGTCTTGTCAATCATTGTTATGCAAATACATGATCTTCCTGTTGACTAGGTTGAATACATGTAGTCTATACTTTACTTGTACGCAGGATTACAGCTGGGGGCTGCCATTCCGCTGCTGCCATCCTTATTTCGAGAAGACGATACCCTGATGTTCATTATTGACTAAGTGAGTATAGACTAGTGGAGTAATAGACCGGACCATTTATCAGTTGCTCATTTGGGTAGACTAAATAGCATAGATGGAAGTAGAGAGATTGCCCCTTCCATGCAGAAAAAGATCTCTGATGGAAAGAAAGCTAAATGAATTCAATATTTTAGAAATTGTTTGCATATTAATGAGGAAAGGCATTTGCAGCTGGTTAACCATCCCTTACATTTTTGAATTCAGTATGAAAATGCATCAATGTTTCATCTTCACCCCTCATGGTCTTGAATTGCGGTTGAATTGAACACTGGAATTGTTTGTGTAACCTTCATGGTTCTGAATATATGTGAAAGCTGACCATACTGGTTGATTCCATTTTGTATTGGCATTAGAAAGTCTTAAGAGTTTTGGGCTGTTCCGGAGAAATGTGTGCGGGGAAGACAACTTTTTCTGACCCCAACACCCATATACCATTTATCCTATCTCCCTAATGTTAAATGACTAGACACACATATACCATCGAACTGAATAATCCCCTCCCCTGTCCCAAGTGTTATTTTTTTCTGTAACATCCCTTAGATGACCCCTTCTTAACAGTGCATCTGTTGAGTGTTCGTATTATGTAATAGTGCCATGGGGCATTTCAAGTATTGCTTTGAAAATGGACACTAAAAATCCAGTCATCTTCCCAAATTTGAACTTGTGACCTACCTAATAATGGCTATTTCCACAATATATTGTTAAGACTGCAAATCCTTCAAAAGTTCCCTTAACATAAGAGATGTAAAATCTACCTTAATACAGTATATCCTGATTTTTTATTAAATTCCCTTTTCAGATGCCAGAAATTCCAACCCCGGTCATGTCGATTCACAACTGTGCCGAAGGAAATCCTTTGAAGGCGGAGAGGATACTGCCACACATGGACAGCATGCAGATTCTCCAGGATGATACCAGTGTGGACATTTCTTTTGCCCTTGGTGCAATATTCACATTTTACTATCTCTTTGGTGTAGAATATCCCTCTGGACTGAAGAAAACCCTTCTTTTTTTGGAGCGGTTTGTTTTCAAACTAAATCTCTCTGTTCCAGTCACTCTGAAGAGAGTATATGACTCCGTCTGTGTATGACGAACCTCGTCTGAGGATTATTCAGATTTTGTGAAAACTTTCATTACATCTGTCGGCTTCATCATGTATTTGTCTCACTGCTGGCATGGACTAGTCAAATCGTCTTGCTCGGTTCATGATTGGATTATTGAAGGATTCTTTTATCTCGGACACATGCAAGAATCATTCCAATATTATACTAAAGTAGACATTTGTTATTAATGTGTGTATTTATTGACTCTCTCATCACCCTCACCCTAGTGTGCAGATCATCGAGCAGGGGACTGGAGAGGTTGCGGTCCACTCACCTCGGAGATCTGGCTCACCAGGGTGGATTCTCGGTCCTCTTAGTGGTGTGGTTGTCGGTAGGAGATGGGAATAGAGCCATCTCCGACAGACTGCACCTCCAGGGGGCCGATTGGACCAAGATATATCTAATTGTTGTTTAAGTGGCATTTAGAAGTCTGAGGATACACTGAGGAACACATATGTTATGGATATCAACTTCTTTAATTCTTATGATCGATGTTTAATGCAGATACTAGCATTTTTGTTAAGCTAATGATGAATTGCCAAAAATGTTTGACAATAATGCTAGTATCTCCATTGAAACGTCGCTCACAAGAATTAAAGAAATTGATATAATCCATAACGTCTGTGTTCCTGAGTATATCTATTTGTCCAATGAATGACTGTTCCAGTCATATTAATCATATGGGTGGGGGGGGGGGGCATTGTCACGGTGGAGCATGATTGGTTAATTATTAATCTTGTATCTATTTAGGGATTTAACACCAACTTAGAGATGGTTGTTCTGATGTCTGCTTGACACCGAGTCAAAGCCAAAGATGCCACAGGTGTATGATGGGGATATCTCGCACTGAATGATGGGGATATCGCCTACTGAATGATTGTGATATCACATACTGTTAGTGTATGATGGGAATATCGCGTACTGTTAGTGTATAATGGAGATATCTCGTACTGTTACATCTCGCACTGTTAGTGTACGATGGGGATATCTCCAACTGAATGACGGGATATCGCATACTGTTAGTGTATGATGGGGATATCACCTACTGAATGATGGTGATATCGTGTACTGTTGGTGTATGATGGGGATATCACCTACTCAATGATGGGAATATCGCGTACTGTTAGTGTATGATGGGGATATCGCCTACTGAATGATGGTGATATTGCGTACTGTTAGTGTATGAGGGGATATCGCATACTGAATGATGGTGATATCGCATACTGTTAGTGAATGATGGGGATATCGCCCACTGAATGATGGGGATATCGTGTACTGTTAGTGTATGATGGGGATATGACATACTGAATGATTGGGAATGTCACATACCATTTTATGTTCAAAAGTGTCTTTATGTCGATGGTGGGAATATCACCTATCATGTACAGCTCCCTCAATTAGCCACAACAATCGGCAATGCTGAGGCCAATGTCGTAACAAAAGTACCGGTAACTTTGTCTTAGCACTTTTTAGCTCATCTGGGCTAATGTCATGGCCTGACTGTCCGTCGTCCATCGTCCGTCGTGTGTAAACATCGTCTTCTCTGAAACCGCTTGACCGATTAAGCTGAAACTTGGCATGCATGTTCCCCCCAATGAGTACACCAGAATTTGTTCATGCGGTGTCGTTATGATTTTAAATATGGCTGCCATGGCGGCCATCTTGAATTTGCCAGTGAAATCTTGTCGTCATTATTTTTCGGTAACTACTTCATGGATCTTTCTCAAATTTGGTAGACAGGTTCCTCTTGGGATCTAGTTATACAAGATACCTTTTTTGCTTCGGTTCAAAAATCCAATATGGCCACCAGGCGGCCATCTTGGATTTTCCCATGAAACATTGTTATCGCGATTTCTCAGGAACTACTGAATGGATCTTTCTCAAATTTGGTAGACAGGTTCCCCTTGTGATCTAGTTGTACAAGATACCTTTTTTGCTTCTATTCAAAAATCCAATATGGCCACCAGGCGGCCATCTTGGATTTCCCCATGAAACATTGTTATCATGATTTCTCAGGAAGTACTGCATGAATCTTTCTCAAATTTGGTACACAGGTTCCCCTTGGGGTCTACTTGTACATGATACCTTTTCGGTCCAATATGAAAATCCAATATGGCCACTAGGTGGCCATCTTGGATTTCCCCATGAAATTTTGTTATCACAATTTCTCAGGAACCACTGCCTTGATCTTTCTCAAATTTGGTACACAGGTTCCTTTGGGTCTAGTTGTGCAAGATACCTTTTGTGGTCTGATTTAAAAATCCAATATGGCCACCAGGCGGCCATCTTGAATTTCCCCATGAAACATTGTTATTGCTATTTCTCTTGAAGTACTGCATGGATCTTTCTCAAATTTGGTACACAGGTTCACCTTGGGGTCTAGTTGTGCGAGATACCTTTTGTGATTTGATTCGAAAGTCCAATATTGCCACCAGGCAGCCATCTTGGATTTTCCCTTGAAACTTTATCACGATTTCTCAGGAACTACTGCCTTGATCTTTCTCAAATTTGATACACAGGTTCCCCTTGGCGTCTAGTTGTGCAAGATAAATTTTCTGGTCCAATTTGAAAATCCAATATGACCACCAGGCGGCCATCTTGAATTTTCCCATGGAATTTTGTTATCGTGAATTCTCAGGAAATTACTGCATGGATCTGTCATAATGGGTACACAGGTTTACCTTGTGGTCCGGTTGTGCAAGATACCTTTTTTGGTCCATGTCGAAAATCCAATATGGCCGCATCTTGAATTTCCCCTGAAACTTTGTTATGAAATCATGGATCATTCAGTGTTCAAGGGGGAACAACACAATTAGAAACTCATCTATTGCAGTTCTTTAGTAAAAATTCTTACAGCTACTTTTGCCAGTTACAGCCAGATGAGCTACAGTGCCGTGGCACTATCTTTAACATTGTGTTAAATGGGGAATATTCCAATGCCACAGGAATTTTTTCCTCCGCAGGAATTCTAGTTGTGGGGGCTGATGTGTGTTTCATGTATGAATCTCCCCATAGTATAGTGCAATAGTATCTTTCGAGTTTTGTCATAATATTGAAGTGGCATGATGTTCATCACATTTGCTGTCGAACATGAAGTTTTCGGTGCTTATGACCATATGTTCAAGATATTCTGGCTGTTGTTTTAATAAATGAAGTGATCTTTACAAACCTGACTGCAGGTCTTATGTTTTTACCTGTGCATGTTCTTAGTTTAGTCCATTATCATACCAGTTGTAAATCCTACAGCTACGAATTTCCTTCATGAAAAAGATGTCTATGCAGAAACTTTTGTATAGAACAATTGGTGTTATATAACATCCACATAAAACTCCTAGCTCTGTTGGGAACATTTAATGGACCGACCTGAAACCCTTAAAAATGGTTCTACATAGAACCCTTCACATGGTCCCACAGAACCTTCATGAGAGGGTTCTGTGTAGAACCATCTTGAAATGGTTCCATATAGAACCATTTTTTGAGGGTTCTGTATAGAACCATTTCTTGAGGGTTCTATATAGAACCATATTTTGAGGGTTCTATACAGAACCATATTTCGAGGATTCTATATAGAACCATATTTTGAGGGTTCTATATAGAACCATTAGCCAACAAACCTGGGGATGTATAATGATGGAGATAAAAGTAGAATTCCACATTATTTCTCATTTTTCTGTCTTATTTCGTACTACCATTGGTATCTCTTTTCTTTCTGCTATGTGGGATCTTTACGCAAGCTGTTAAATCGAATCGTTTCTAACCAGCGGTCGTCCGCATCGTTTGTATGTTATGGCGAAATCCTATTCACAAAAGAATCGTTTAGGCTGAATGCATTTTGTTAAGGACATTACCTTCTGAGTAATTAATTATTTGGTTTCTCATATATTATATATTCTTGTCAAGATGTTCGGAGCAATTGAATATACTGTCGTATACATTCTTTAACCGTATGGGAAGCTGCCCGAAAACATCAATTTCCACAGTTAAGGTGGCTCCCTGGTTACAAGAATGGCTGTTCTGCGCAGCTTTTTGCGCATAGCAATTACCTCCCTTGTAATCGTACTCTTGTGCGCGAATGGATAGAATGAGATACTGTGACATGCTGCGTTTACTAAGCATCCATTGTGACGTCATGACGTCGAATGGCAAACTCTTTGTTGGCGTGGCATTTGTCGACGTCATGACGTTGCATTGTTGCGACTTCATGCAAAATGGCGGGAAAAAGTGTGGCAGTAAATAGATTCGGAGCCCTATTCATGCCCTTTTTTGGATGGCGACCTACCTTATATTTGAGTTATTAAAAAACTACATACTTCAAGGAATACATAGTAAAAAAATGAGAAAATTGACATGACTTTTGAATATTCTGAAAACAATTATGTCTCAAGTACTGGGTGTTTTACATAGTAATCACATTGTACCAATTTGCCACAGGTACACATTATACATGCTGAAAATTAGAAAAAAGTAATACGCTATGCCCCAATTTTTATATCATTTTCTGATATAGGATGGACTTCCTGAGCTATACAAAAAATATGAGAAAAATGACATGACTTTGCATCTAAACCAGGGAGCCACCTTAATGTTTGCATGCATATGTTCTTTATGAATCAAGAAGGGAAGGCACCCCAACAATCCAATCTCCAAAATTAAACTCAAAATCTTTTTTTTTTTTAGAACTTTAGAGAAGGGAAAATGGCCTGATTTCAAAATCAAAAGTCTGTAGACTACCTAATTAACCTTGCAGACCGTACATCTATATTTGCGTTAGCTGTACCATGCAATATACCATCGAAGACATATAGATGAGGCGTATTACATCCACTGGTTTCAGGGTATCATTAAGGGATCGGTATCAAAAGTAAAATAAAAGTAACTCCGATAATGGAAGTCATTGTGATATAATATTCTATATTTGAGTTGTGATTATATCATCGTCACTTCAAAAGTGAAGATCGATAACTTTCAGTATATAATCGCATGATTTATCTGGCTACTAGTATTAGCAGACTAGCATTGGACTAGCGTGACGATGAGTATATTAGAAAGTGGTAAGTATGCGTAATTGGAATAAAATTTTTAAAAAACCCGAAAACAATAAAATGGGATCTACTATTATAAAACCATAATCAATGGATTACTATTATCTTTCTGATAAAGTCAATTACTGAAATAGATTTATACGAAACTGTACAATAATCTCCGCTATATATATTTCAAATTATCTATTTTTATTTGTTTTAAAATATATATATAGTGCTTGTAAATTTATGAATTGATTCAGAAATTTGTATATGGATAAATAAAGCATCTTGTTTATCAGCATCGAAGTCAGAAGTGACACATCGAAGTCGGAAGTGACACAGAGTTCAATCAACGTACTAACAACATAATAGACTGGTGAACATACGCAGACAAAAGGTGGTTTGATGGAACAAAACAGTTTCTGTGAAAGTTGAAATTCAACTGAACAATTAAATAAATAAATCAACCAGAATGGCAAGTGGCGAAAATAATTTTGCATGCGAAGGTGGACACAATATACTATTTCAACAGCGTTACTTACCAAGGGTTCCCTTTTCTCTGACATTGACAGAATTAATCAAAGATTATGAAGATACAATAGCAAAAAAATCTCCAGATGTGAATAAAAGTAAAGTTGCGAATAGAAACCATACATTCACAAAGTAAATTTTATTAGAAAATTAGACTGATCAAATAAATATTACTTAAATTTATTATGGGCGTACTATTTTGCCCGAACTATTAGCTTATTATGTAGTCATTTTAAAGTTGGAAATATACTCTTTTGAGATTGATTACATACGTTTTCCAAAGAGAAAATGTAGGCCCTATACGAAAAGAGAGATATGACGAAATCTACGCACATGTGCGAAGAGTATAGCGCGGACCTCGCTGAGAGCATATATATATATATATATACACACAAGAACATTTTCTTCGCGATCGGAAAACGCCAATTGCAGATCAAATTTACTGCATTACCCTGTGCTAAACTAATACATATTTGCGAGAATAATCAAGATAATAGACTGAAGTAGAAGTAGAGGACAACCGTTACAATAAAAGATGCAAATTATGGGTAGTACGATAGGAGTGTCGATATTTTTCTCCGCACATTGTGAGCCATTGACAAATACAAGAACATAAATATACGAATCTTCACGCATCCACTTCATAAACAGATGAATTTATACTTTTCAATGAATATACAGTAAACCCCCTTTCTTCCAGATTATTTTCATCGATCAGAAATAATCCCGCATTATATGCGATTATAACTCATCGAAAACATATGATTATCTATCAGTGAAACTCAGTATAGTGCAGGCACGTCAGTTCACGGCCCAAACCATACGTGGAGCATGCGACCATCATCCGTGGATGGTCCGACCATCATCCGTGGATGATCCAGCCATCATCCACGGATGATCCGGCCATCATCCACGGAGGGTCCGGCCATCATCCAGCCATCATCCGTGGAGGGTCCGGCCATGATACGTGGATGGTACAGCTATCCTCCAGCTATCCTACTGCTATCCTACCAGTAGGATAGGGTAACTGGAAAGTGGGCGTACTGTACATGTATCAATAAAGCCGCCCTGACATCATATGTTCATATCGTCAGTTGTTGTTTTAAACGCATATTTATGCTGACCTTAAACCCAGGATAAATGGAATTAAACCTGTCTGATCCGTGGTGGCCTTCCTAGCGAACTTTACTCTCGTGCTCCGAAACGGAGAAAACTTGATTTTATAGATTATCTTATAGCTAGCATTTTGAGCTCATTTGTATACCACCGAGGTGACGATCATGGGTAAATTCAAAATGGCGGCCACGTGGTAGCATTAGAAAACTGATATTGGCATTTTTCTTGATTTTCTCCATTTTCTTTTGATAAAGAAGTGCTCGAAAACCATCTTATTTCACATCAGATGTTTATTGGCTAGTTTATTCTGCAGTTTTTTGAAGGAAATTATGTAAATACACAGGCTTCTGGGAAAAGGGCGACAATCGGACGCGAGGAGTTCGGGCATTTTGGATTTATTTCACAAACCACATGTTGACATACATATATAGTTTGGAAAATTTCAGTTCTCTAGTCTCGTGGATAAGGAATATAATTAAGAAATGGGGCAGAATCTGCTCTCCAGACTGCGGTATATCTTAAATCGCCCAGACCAGATACGGTTAAACACAAGTGATAAAATGAATCATCAAATTAAAGACATTGCTGACTATTTTTGTTGTTTCTACGAGTGTGTGACATTTATCGTCAGTATTGAGAAATATTGAGCGAAATGCCTCAGGTATAGCCGTTTGATGCTCGTTAACTCCATCGAATTTTGCACAAAATGCAAGTGCTACACGATCAGATGTGTACACGCCATACGCAGGCACTTGGTGGGTATTGCTATCAAGGAAGGGGTATTTAAAACGTGTATTGATACCTAGATATTATTCGACAGTATGCACTGTGACATGATCATGGCGGCCATATTGGATTTTGTTTACATTTTCTAGTAGAGCTTGACCATTACTATAGTGTGGTAAGCTTCAGCCCGCTAGCTCAAAGGAAAAGAAAAATATTCAGGGCAACCGAAATTCTCCCCCATGCCTAGACAAGCCCCAAATATCTGAGGCCATATAGGATAACCAGATAGGATAGACTTTGTAAGATGACAATCATAGTGGCCTAAGGAGTAGGGTTAAGGTTGATCAAATGTTTACAACTTGGTTATTTTCCTATTAACCTCTAACTGTATGCTCTTGATTTAAGCCAGAAATTTGGCTGAATGTCGTAACATTTCTTATTGCGTTCTACACGCGGTGATATGACTTCACGAAGTTGGTATTTTGAAAATTACTGTCAAGGGGATAAATGTTTGCATTATCGACTTTGGTATTTATTAATTCAGCCCGGACTATCAAAACATTTATTCGTAAAATTTTGAATTCGTGAATGACGAAATATCCACTGAAATTGTGCCGGTACAGGTAGAAACTAGTCGATCATGCTGATTAGTAGTTTGGTAAGACAGTAAGGGAACTGAAACGACGGTAATCCCTCAATGTCTCTCCAGTCAGTTCAGATCGCAGAAAACCAATAGTCCTCAGAGTCGTCTCCGAATATCCAAGAAAACAGAATTTATGTCGTTAGTTCTACGAGTAATAATCTGGCGCGAAAATAAATGAAACTTTTGTATTATCTCAGCGGAGCTCCGGTCGTAATTTTCAAAGAGTATGGGTCCGGCGAGAAAAAATCTCCATGGACTAATAAACGATTATCGAATAGCCTTGGTAAACTGAATATATTATTTTCATCCAATATCTGTAATGTAAGGCATATATTTAATCGTGACACTTTGGTGATTTTAGTCCATGAGCCAGACCCCAAAATTTCATCAATTGGTACCACCTGAGGTGGCAAATTCTCATTATGTTTTTTTGAAAGCCCTATATCCTTAGATGCAAAAAGACTTTGAAAGCAATCCGGGACACACAGCTTAGTGGTAGTAATCACCTCTTAAAGACGGACACCCGAGTCCAATCTGAGGGGCCAGATTTGGGGGTAGGGGAAATATAAAGATGAATATCTTTGCAAGTAATGGTGATATATCACTCAGTCTGGGAGTTCATTTGGACCATTTTGGCCCCATCAGCCCATCGTCGGTCAGTTCAGGATACCACTGAGGCAGCATGTCATGAAAGAGTTTTCCAGGGCCTCGGTGGGTGGTAACCCCATATCCTCTTCCAAGTGACGCTTGGTCTTCCTGATGGACCTGTGTGTGGCGTCGCCTTTCGTTTCAAGTGATAGGTATACTGTTCATAGATCGCCATGGCTGATTTCCTGATGCAGGGGCGCATTTGGGTGTATGCCTGTTGTAAGTTATCCTGTCCGGCGTCCTCGATTGCTGCAGCGTGAGTATTGATAGCTGCTCTCACAATACGATCCCAGAAGGTAGGTTCTGTCTCCCTTTCCTCGGACGTAGGCTGCCTATCTGAGGTCAAGCTCTCCATATCACTAGATAGACTCTCAGCAATCTCTGTTTCGGTATCAGTCGATGGACTCTCATCAGTCTCTGTATCGGGTTATTGTGCCTCGGAGTTTTCAATCTCATGTATATTTTTCTCGTGTCGCATCATATCGTATCGTTCGCACTTAGAGCAAGTATAAGCCATGTTGACAGCTGAACGTCGACTGTGTGTGCTTTGGGAATACACTGGCTTTTATAGACAGTAACGCTCATCAACCCTTAGCTTAACGCTTCAACGCCCTGGTGAACTAGCTCAGAAGCTCTGATTTTCATGGAATTGCCACCAATACATCGAAATGCAGTGACGCCGTCAACGCCCGTCGTCCCGTCTCAACGCCTTAATGCCCTATCTTTACGCCTTAACGCACGTCTCAGCGCCTTAACGAGCGATAAAGGCGATTTGGAGGACGATTGACCTTTGACACCTGCGGACACCCATACCTGGTGCACTCGCATCCTGGTGTACCCTATGCCCTACGGGCTATAGGGTACAGGGTGCACCAACGATGGCTCTGATGCCCTATACTTGAAACTGGTTGCAATGTAAATACATTGTAATATGAAATTCCCAAGTAAAAATGTAGAAAATTAATAATTGACAATCTTTGACCTTGACCTCTGGTGACCTAATTATCTCGAAATGTAGCTTAACTAATCCCTGAATAGACCTTAGACATGACCATTAGCATTTGGAGTAGTTATTTGTCAAAATAAGAAACTAATTTCAAGCTGTCTAATTTTGCCTGTTTTTAGCGCAATAAAAAGACCATTTTTGAAAATGCGTCAAAAACAGTTCTGTGCCTCAGTCTAAATAATAATAAACTCCACTTGTTTAGACTTATTATAGACTTGTGTACTGCTTGGCTTCCATTTGAACCCATTTAGGTTAAGAAAGTCCCATTGGTATGGTATCTGCAGCGAGTTTTCCTACAGGTGGTCACGTTTTAGACAGGGGTCAGATTTCGTGACCTTTTGACCTCTGGTGGCCTACGTAATTGACATATTAGCATATAACAGATACCAACATATAGAGGATCAGATTACCAACATTTTGAGTTGCCAAATGTCACTATATCACCATTACTTGCAAAGATATTCAACTTTATATTTCCCCTACCCCCAAATCTGGTCCCTCAGATTGGACTCGGGTGTCCTTCTTTAAGAGGTGATTACTACCATTAAGCTGTGAGTCCTGGATTGCTTTCAAAGTTTTTTTTTCATCTATGGATATAGGACTTCCAAAAAAACATAATGAGAATTTGCCACCCCAGGTGGTACCGATATCTGGTATGGCTCATGGACTATTTGGGATTAATTATTACCCTCTCATGTGACATCAACGTGCGTCCGTGGTATGCCCGGCGCGAATTTAAAGAGGAAGGAACCACGCAACATAGCTGCATGGGACGTGCACTTTCAGAACTCTACCGGTATCTTTTCAAGTGCATTCTCTGCGTTACTAGCACGTTTCGGGACCGGAACGGGGAATTCCAGCCTGTGACATTGGTATAACGAATCTGTGTCGGGTTGGCGTGGATTTTAGAGCATGGTAGCTCTTACTGTCAAAAAGTAATTGAAATTCTCATTTCCATTCACACAGCTGCTTGATGGGTGGGAAGGGGAGATATTTTCAAAGAACCTTTTTCCAATGTTCCGAAACGGTCCAAAATTGAGAGCTGAAATTTGAAAACTTCCCTCTTTCCAAAGACATATTGTCACGGAGTTAAAGTTCCCTAGCATAGTACGGGAAAACTGTTGTCGGGGAAGGGGTAGTGGAGGGGCTGGATCGAAGGTTCAGGCCAGGTTCTAGCCGGGAATATATACCCCCCTCCCCAAGTTCAACCCAAGCAAGCGAGATAGCGTTAACACCGGGCAGAAATGGCCAAAACTAGGATTTTAAAAGATATAAGAGGAATCGCCATTTCATTTGCGCCAAATCTCAAATATCCAATATCCAACTAATATCGATTGAATATCCAATATCCTACGAATATCCAATTAATATTCAACTGAATATCCAACGAATATTTACAAATATTTAAACTGTCTAAACCGAACCCGTGAAAACCGAATATTTAATATCGAATATCCAATATCAAACCCACTTCACGCAGTTAATATACACATGCTATAGTATCGTTCCATATATGTAGTAACTTTAAATAACTTCCAGAGACAGTTGAAACGAAATAAAAATTGATCACAATTCGTTCATTGTTTCCCAAAATCCGAGTTCCTGATTCGCCGAATTTGAATGTCTTTCTCTCTAACTTTGACCTTTGGCCTATGGACCTGGCCTTTCTTACAGTTTATGTATTTATAGTCTGTCCATTTTATTTAGTCGTTTACTTTGGAGCTTGTCAAAAATAAGTAATTGACTCAGTATAAATATTCTTTTTTGGCATCGTGTAGAACAAACTGAACTCTACAAAATGGATACCACTTTTCCGCGACATCGATAATATAGCACGCTTGAAATAACTTAGTAATTATCTCCATATAAAACTCCAGTACAGTTGTTTCATGTACCTGAGTTCAATTACATAGGGACACGTCATAATGTATCCGTGTTCACTAGCACAAAGGTAAACAATGCCGTGTACGGTCATAGAGTTGTGTGCGGTTTATCTTTCGGCACTCTCAAGCACGAATAAATTACGACGTCTCCCGATGTAATTGAGGCTCCGTACATGAAACAACTGTGCTGGAGTTTTATATGGAGAATATTACAAAGTTATTTCAAGCGTGATATTTTATCGATACCACAGAGAAATGGTAGTCAGTTTTTAGGCTTCACTTATGCTGAGTTAACTATTGATTTTTGACAATCATTAGACGACTAATTAAAATGGACAGAATTTAGTGGACCTATGGTATCCGCCGCGAATTCAGCTGTGTTATTGCGAAATAGAAATATGGATATAAAGACAAACTGCTTGTTCTGCTTTCTTGATTATGTGCTTACAGAACCGTTGATTGCACACTTAACTTTAAACGTTAGGCTAGTTTTATGTCCACAATTAATTCATCAACAGTATATCTAAAGAGAACAAACTTCATAAAATTTCTGATTTAATATTGTGATATGATTTATCAGTGTCCATTTTTTATAGTCTTGTAAGACTGTGTGTATGCCCTGTGTTTATTGGGGAAGTGAGGAAGTTTTGGTTTGATTGTCTGAAAATTGGGATTTCAGTTTTTGACGTATCAAATCGGTGTTTTTCTAAGTTACTCAAGGAACACATACACGAAGCAGTTTCTGAACGGAGCTCTTACAAGACGCTTCAGTTATAAGTTTTCTTTATCATTTAAGATTCCCTCATATTTATCCTTATAATTCACATGTATGCACGACCACTTTTCAAATCAACTAACACTGACTTTGTTTTCATTTTCAGTTATATTGCACATACAATTGGATGAGTTATTTTTGTCAAGTTTCTATCGAGCTGTGCGACCTCACGAATTGCTACTGTTTCAGCCTGGCTCCCAGGACTGGGAATGCATTAAACTGAAGACGGAGGACGATCTCGAGCAAATAAATCGGACCTTTATTACCGTTCAAGTTGGAGAAGTATTGCTTTCTTTTAAACTACTGATCTGAAATTCGAGAGTCTGTCATCACATAACTTTACGAGAAAGATGACCATCGACAGTATGGAAGCCCCATCTTGGATCATCACGTAAATGAATGGAGAAAACCATAGAATTAGATGTTTTACATATATACACTCAAATTTTAGACAACGCGTTGATCGTTCTGGTTCATCAAATTGCAAATATAAAATTGGGTCGCGGAGACTGAAGCGAACTGAGACACTTTTCACTTTATTCAAAAATATCCGTCTCTGTCTTCAGTGACGCCTGGCGATTTCCCCATTCATGCTTAGTAATCTCATACCAAGTATTCGACAATTTAGCTGCAGTTGTAAATGTTGTGATTGTTTGTTACCCAAATGGACACTCGTTTAGGCTCACAAAAAACAGAAATGAAAGCAGACTCTTCGGGTTTAGCAGAATACCCTAGTCTGAGGTATTTTGTTTTCTGACAAATGGCAAAAACGATGGCTGTTTTGAAATTCAGGACTGCTGGTTATACAAATAGCAAGAAACAATCATGTGTATGGGTTGGTAGAAAATAGCAATACGTGAAGTATTTTCAGCCAAAATTTACGTGCGTAGCACGGGATTGTTTCCCCCGCCGCAACGCAGTCTCGCTTCTTCGTGTCCGTGAATGTCAGTGGATGTCTGTTAAAATTCTTCGCAAGCGATAACTTCCAAACGCTCAGTCGGATTCCTCAGAAATTTGGCATATGCATTCTTTGCGACAAGACGTTGGTTGGTATTGCGTTTCAGCAAGAGCCACCTGAAGGTGGCGCCACTGGGTCTTGTTCCAATCTTATGTGCATGTCCGTGGATGTCCGTTCAAATTCTTTGCAAGCAATGACTTCCAAATGCTTTTGTCGGTTTCCTCCGAAATTTGGAATATGCATTCCTTGTGACAAGACGTCGATTGGCAAGAGCTGCCTCTGAAGGTGGCGCCACTAGGGTTCGTTCCATCCTTCTATGGATATTTATACGAATTCTCGCCAGCAATAACTTTGGAACGCGTCGTCTGGGTCTTCCGAAATGCGGCATATGCATTCCTTGTGACAAGATGTTGATTGGTATTGCATTACAACAATATCGGTCTGTAGGTGGCACCACTAGGGCTCATTCCGTTCTTCTATGCTGCAAGCGATAACTTTGAAACCTTTCTGTGTACCGATAATAACTTGAGAAACGCTTATCGGATTCACTCAAATTTGGTATGTATATACCATACCATATGAGATGACGCTTGGCATTGAGTTTCACCTATATGCGCGAAAAGGTGGCGCCACCTGGTGGCAACTTCTAAATTTGGTTTCCAGGCAATAATCAGAAAATTTGGTATGCATATTCGTTGCCATGAGAGGTTGCTTGGGATTGCGTTTCTTCCACTTTTGCTTACAGAAATTTGATTCCGGACAATTTCTAAAGAACTGCTAATCGGATTCTTCTCAAATTTGGCATGCATGTACCATGCCAGGAGATGTTGCTTTGGATTAACTTTCGCTCACTTGCTGTCACGGGTAGTGCCACCTGGTGGAAAAATTCCAAATATTTTTTCCGGGTAATAACAAGTTGGAGAAGTATTCTATTCGGATATTCTCTAATGGACGACGGCTGGATTATGAATGACGGACTAGACGCTTGTAATTGAGAACCGCTCATCGGATTCGTCTTAAATTTGGTATGAATATACCATGACATAAGATGTCGCTTGAGATTGCGTTTCGCCCACTTGCGCCTACAGGTGGTGCCACCTGGTGTAAAATCCAAATCTGGTTTCCGGGCAATAACTTGAGCACCATAGGTTGAGGACGCCTTCAGATTCTCGTAAAATTTGTTTTGCAGATAATATGCCATGAAATGTCGTTTGAAGTTGCATCTTGGTTACATAATTTTCGTACTTCACTGCGTGGAAACTATATTACAGCAGCAATCAACATTCAGTCAGCCATTCTGACTTTATCTCAAAACCTGGGGAGGCGGAAAGACCTTCCGCGCCCTACGCCTATGAAATAGCAGTTGCCTCCCTCATGTATATCCCCTGAGACCAACAATGCTAAAATATATCGCTGCCATTTCGGCGGGGGACGTAGCATCCTCTGGCTGCTTGTGCTTGTACACTCACGTTTGAGAAATATAGTACTGACATGATTAAATGTCAGTGATTATGTGGTCCGGCAACAGACTGAATTGTGCAAAGCCATCATTTTTTCGTTTTGTAATCATTCCAGTAAAGTACGAAAATTGAGTGGCGTTACTGGTTTTGATAATGAACGTTTTGACTAATATTATAAAAAAAAAATAAGAAAACACGATGTTCAATAACGTGACTGTTTTCGATAATCAATCCAAGCTGCTGCTGAAAAAAGGCGCAAATATCAGAAACTGATTCTAGGAGCCCAGGTTACTTTTTTCGGGCTATACCACTGGACATTTATTCTGTGTAATTCACCACGAGTATACAGCACCCCGTATACAGGCCCACGTGACCTGGGGCTGGCGGAGTTCTCTTTCAGTAACAATGCAATATTTTAAAAACTGTTCCTTCAGAAAACTCAACTACATCTGAAACAAACATTTTGAACACACAAAGTCCATGTAATATCCATGTAAAATGACATCTTTTATGTCAACTTTCATGTTACTATTATAAAACAAAGTCTATCGTTTTGAAGATATTTTTTAAGAAATAATGCTCAATCGTATCTTCTAAATTAAATCCAAATGATGTACTCAATGATGTTTTTCGCTAAAATATCCATGAAACCATGCCAATTTCATCGCGTTATTTTAAATGCTAAAATCGCTCGTATTTATACCACAATCTTCAAGGCATTTGCCTAACATTTGTCTTTTATTTTTTTTCTGGCGGTAATTCTACATGAAATTTCGATTCCATCCAGAGTAGTATTTAATTGTGGTATATTTACAAGTTTAAGTTTCTATTCAGGAAGCGGAAATAACGTAGATTTTGACAATTTCATTCGCAGCACTGTTAAGAACTTTAAAATTTCATATTTACTTATTGCGTTTTCCACCGAGGAAATGCCTTTCAAAATTGAGTTTGAATCCTAAAATACACCACTTATTTCTCCGTTGTCCACATGTATACCGTGTATGCTCTTATCCTTGCGAATGTCATTATTGATGAGGTGAGAAAGGACAGCCGTGTGTCGTTCCTCTGTGAAGTTGGAACCAATTGCTAGATCGACATCTGTTTTATCACACAACTATTTGATCCATTGTACAAAGCATGGCATTAACCCCTGAGCACATGACCGAATTAAATCTCTTCAACACATTAATTAATGGAATTATGTCTCTTTCATGTGAGAAACACAGTAGACCAGATTCTAAAGACGCTTGTACAGCTGATATGAATAGTTCTTTACTGCTATTCCAAAAAGTTCTGTAAATTTCTACCGATTTGTTCAATGGCATACCCAGAATGTCCTCTTTGCAATCGGCTTCTATAAATGGAGAATCCAACTTACGTTTTTTTCGTCTGATAGCTTTGGCACTGTATTTGGAAAGTGGGACTGAAAATCAGCAAAGCTTTGATATCTTCGCTTTGTATAAAATGATTCATTTGTTATTTCTGATCAGCTCTTATTGTGTTTAGTTCTTTCCAAGTTATATAAATACTTCTAGATTTTATCTCCCTTTTCTAACCATCTACATTTTAAACGTATGAAGGAGTCTTTAGTTTTTTTCCTGATACAAGTTTTATAGTTTTGTTCTGGCTTCTTGATAATGCGTTCCAGCAATGTATGTCAGCTTCATCAATCATGCTATTATCGAGAATAGAGACTTTATTAGGTCTGAATCTCACTTTTTTCTTATAAAAGACTGATTTTGATGTCTCAATACTCAAGTTCATAATTTTACATTTTAACTCGTCCCAACGTAGGCATGGGTTCCAAGTGTCGCAATTCCTTTTCGATATCGATACAAAGCCTTTCAATGAATTTAACATAGATTTCGTCTTCTAGAAGGGAGTTATTGAACTTCCAAGAGTCCGATCGAAAATGGTTGCCCTGGCATAAGATATATGTTATTTCGTTATCTGACTTTAATCTTGAAATAATTTCTGAATGCGATAAATTGTTTATTAAAATCTTGAAATCAGCCTTAGATCTGTTTTGGATTGTATATCATTTCTTCGCCGAGTGAATGCGTGCACCTGTTAGATTGAGGTCTGTTAACAGTTCATGTAACTTTGAAAATGTTTGCAGCCTTGTAAGCTACATGTAGTTGAATTTGTAGGGCTTTTTCTGTCCATAAGCGGGTTTACAGATGCATTGAAATCTCCCCCCATTACAATATTTTGACAGTTGAACTTTTGGTGTACAAATTCGGAAAGATATTCCTGCGTTCCTTTACAGGATTTGGTGCATATACGTTTACAATGCTATATTGTTTTTGTTGCTTTTCGATTTCTACTGTCAAATATCAACCGTTTGGTTCAGCAAACAATTTTCAAACCAGAATACCACTGTCTCGATATATTATTGCAATACATTTACTTGTAGTAGTACCATGAGACAATTCTATTTTCGCACCCAATAGGTATGGCCAGAATTTCTCAACTTTTTTTATGCTATGAGTCTTCTGCACAAAATTGTACATGTATGCCAGACTTGTCTTTCTTTAAATGTACAAACAGCTGTCCTTATCCCTCAACCGCCTAACAATGAATTAAATGAGTATTATTGAAAACAATAATAACCACGGAAAGGCCAAACATTTCAAAAATACACTATATCTAGAACAATACGGCACAAATTTTCGCTTCTGTCCCACCCTTCAGAGGACCTGTTATATTGAAATAAAAATTCGAATACATATACAAGCGTAGATGTGCAAATCGTTACTTGTGTTTTTATTTTTGAGTTAAATTGATTAATGTTGAAACTGCAATTATCAATAATGCCCCAGTACATAACACATAAGAGGCAGTATTCACTCACTATGCAAGTAAATTGGAGCTTTATGCAAGAGGTGCAAGAATACGGTAGATTCTCGGACGTTGCCTTTGTATCTCAGCCGCGCTTTGATTGCAGCTGTTCATGTGGAAATTATGAAGTATCCACAGGGCCCCCAACCCCGATTTAAGCGGAATTAGATACGCTAGCTCGGGAGCTGTGGTGACTGATTAGCTCAAACAACTCATCAGATGTTAATGGATGAGCATCATGGACGTCTGATGGAGTAAACGCTTTAACGTGAGATAAATGCAAGACACGAAGAAAAACTAACTTGTAAATCGAACGTCATACGGCTTAAATTTCCCACCGAAACAATAAACCTATATATATTTGTCGAGTGACATGTACAGAGGGCGGACCTCGGGGACTAGTAGTCCACCAGCAGAATCCTACCGTAAACAGGTAATGAATTGAAGCGATATCAAAGAGGTGGGGAAAATTTACGACGTCTGGCGACTAAAAAGCAACAACACCCAACATTCAGACCCGGGAATACGGTGGATTCTCGGACGTAGCCTTAGTATCTCAGCTGCGGTTTTCTTGCGATGTTCATGTGGAAACTATGAAGTATCCACACGGACCCCAGCACCGGTAGCTTAACTACCAATCGGTTGATTTGTTCAAATTTGCTCTGTCAATCATGTACCTGTATAATGGATACAAAGATGGAGCTCTAAGATGATGATATACAAACCCATTCGCTAACGAAAATAAATTTTTGGCATACACTGCCCTATCCACACCCCCAGATAGCTACTAATCAGTATATGCAGACGGAGCCTTCGAACACGACTGAATCCAAATATTTCAGAGATAATATTGCGAAATTAGTTAACAATATCTCCAAACTATGTCATCAGTGTTTCGAATTCATTGAGTATACTGCAACACTGCAAAGGTTACATTGTCACATGTGTTTCCAATTACTTCAGTCGATAAATTATCAGCTCCTGCTCTCAAAGTTCCGCCACTATTATAGTCTGGGTTGAACGCAGGCGAAATGTCAGTAATACTAATTTAAATTCCTCATACAAGAATAAATCACACATGTTTAAATAAAAGAAGACTTCAAAATATGCTGGCGGGTGGTTGGTGAATGCCCGGTGGACATAGGTTCCTGATGCTTCAATGCATTTTACTGAGAAGCAAGATGGATTTGATAACGTGGTATCACTGTCATTACATTTGTCTTTATTGCACCAATATAAACGTCCTGTCTCTGTCTTGTGTGTTGTACTCAGTGTTTTATAGGATGGATGGATATGTCCGTTCCCATCTTGCTTTATAGATTTTCGGAAGACAACTTGGCTGGGTGCCTTATTGGTTCATCGCGATATGACTGAAATATTGTTGAAAGGGGCGTTGAAACCTTAACTCACTCACTCAAAATATGCTGACCCGACATTTGCTGGAACTATACACATACACGGTCAGAAGAAAATGATCAGCCTGACCATACACTCCATGGTACATATGTGACAAAGCATGGCTGATGTGGTCAAACCGACCATGGTGGACCTTGGTGTATGGTGGTTTTGACCACATAATCCATAGTGTATGATACAGCTAGGGAAGAGGCTCATCTTCAGGGATAAATTATAGTTTAATTATATTTCTACATTGTGAAACATCCTGTCGGGAAATACTGGCTCGGATGAGAATGGAACTCACGACTTAAGGGATACCGTCCCAGTGCTCTACCGACTGAGCTACCGAGTCCAGTCGTGAACAGGTCGATAATTCAATCCATATCACAAGTACGCGTAATAGTGCTTCGATAAAATAATGAAGTTTGCATGTATTTGAAGATACTGTTTCGACAAATAATTTCAGCCATCTTCAGAGATAAGTTATAATATAATTATATTCCTACATTGTGAAACACCTTGCCAGAAAATACTGGCTCGGGTGAGAATGGAACTCACGACTTATGGGATACCGCGTCCGAAGGCTCTTCCGACTAAGCTTCGAGTCCACTCGGGAACAACTCGCCAATTCAATCCATTTCAAAAGTATGCGGCTTATCGCGTCGATAACAAGTGAATATTCGAAGATACAATGTTTCCACTAATAATTACAGTCGAATTCGACTTCAAACTGGACTCGGTATCTCAGTCGGTACAATTTACCATACTCAATAATACCGAAGAACAATACCAAGACTGGTCCCTCTTTGGAGGTAACTGGAAAATATAGCTAACGACAAACTGCCTTAGTTGAGACTATAATTCCTTCCTGTTCTCTCCATATACACCCCGTAGAAGTTTACAATTTTTTTAATTTTTATTTGTTGAAAAAATTCGTGGTGCAGAAATGCAGTTTGAACGAGAATGATGACTGAAATTCTTCGTCGAAACTTCGAAACTGCTACATCTGTGCTTTCCAAAGTTTTCTTTGGCTCACTATTCATTCCACAGGGCATTGCCAGTATAAAACTAACATAACGAGCGAACGGAGCTCGAAAATCAAAACCAAATGGCTTTATTCCAGACATTCCGTGACATCTGTTGCCATGCCACCCAGGTCAAGTGACTAGAAGTTAAACAAGAACGATTTGACTAATTTCCTCAAAGCAACACGTGTACCAGGGTGATGGCTATAGAATGTCTAGGGATTAGTATCCCTTATCCTTTTCTTTATGGACATAAGTGCGTCCTCACTTGCAAAATCTAGAGAAAAATGTGCTAGCTAGACTAGAAGATAGGGGTTGGACACTTTTTAGCCATTGAAGACTCTTAGCCTCCACAATGGGACCACAAACACCACATATTTATGAGAGATCAATATGACGTGGTGTTGTTTTCCTCAAAGTATCAGAAACCACAACAAATAAACATTTCACCGGCACTGTTTGTCACATCAGATATCTAGGGTAAGAATCTGGGGCTCATATCAACTCTTGATATGAGCACCAATCCACATGGGTCCCTGATTTCGAATTAAAGCCGAACCTGTATGGAATGGAGAGAAACAAACACCAAATTAGATAAAAATGCACGTAGATTAGATCCCCACCTCAATTAGGACATTTGCCCGAAGTATCCTTAACCCTACCGTAACCCTACTTGCCCCCTACCAAACTCTCTGAAATGACAATAGATTGACAGCTGACACTCCGTCACTTTGTAGAATATCATATTGGATCACTTGGATCCTATTTGCATAGCTCCCTCGAGCAAAGGATCATGGGTAAATTCAAAATGGCGACCATATGTGTATCAGAAAAGTGATGTTTTCGTCATTTTTCGTTCAAAATTTCTGCATTTCTGCGAGAAATAGTGGACAAAAACGATTTAAACAATATTTATATATATAAAAGTCGAAAGATCTGACGGAAAATCTACCAAAAATACAATTTTCAAAAATGACGTGACTGTGACCTCATCAGAGCGTCCATCTTGTATTTTGTCACATTTTCTGGTCGAGCTTGACCCAAGTATGATATGCTTCAGCTTCCTAGCTCAAGAGGTAAGAAAAATATTTAGGGATGGGAAACGTCCCCTCCCAGGCCAGGACAGGTCCCAAAAATGCCAGACCAGATATGGTTAAATATTGCTTGTGGTCATTTGTGGTATTTTTTTTGCTATAACTCAATAAGATGCGCTGTCTAGTCTGATGACCTGGGTGTAAACATGGAAGTATATATTGGGAAATATGGATCGGCTAGTGTGTCTCCTTTTCGATTGAAGGTATCCTTGTTTCTCCTGTACAATTACGCAATAACACATTCAACAACACATATATTTGGAATTGTCATGCGGTGCTAGCCGTGTTTATTCGTTATTCCTGTTCACAAATCTCAGTACCATTTTACATCATTCATTTCATACCATCAACCAAGTTCGATCATAATAGAACAATCCAATGTACATCATGGTAAATATTGACAGGATCTTTTACTCAAATGTATATATAATACTGCTTTCATGCGGTTATTACAGATCCCATTACTTTATACATCTTTCCTTTCACGACACCAACCATGTTCAATCACACTCTCAATGGAAACAATCTAAGGCCCAATGAAAAGTTCTTCGAACAACATTACAAGCGCTGTTTGCCCACAATTCGATTTGTTCAAATGCATTAGACAAAACCAGTATAATACCGCTTTCAATTAGGCACAAATGCAGGTAAAATGACAAAAGCATATGACCATATCAGATATGGACAAGTCAAGCATATTCTAACGACCATCCAACTATGCATATTCAATATTGCATAAGTCAATATTATATTAAACTCGTATTACGATCATTATTATATTCACGTATCCTATTGACGAACAATACGTGAAACGTCTTTATGAGTCATTAAATATTCTAATGCTCTTCAGCCTCAAAGGCATGATATCACATACGATGGGTATAAGCGCATTAAAAATGAAAAGTACATCGAACAATACAAATACTGTGTTCAGTTCACTCCTGGTGGATTTCTACCAACCAAAACCTGTATAACACCATCTCCAAACATAGGGAAAATGCAGGGGAAAAATGACAAACCGTCACGTGCATATCAAGTGTAGACGAATACATACACCAAGTATTTTAATGACTCAGCCCATCCAAATAGGCATATTCCGTATTGCATAATTCAATATTTTATCAAACTCTATAGCTTACATGTAGCTATATGAGAATATACTTTTGACGGACATGTACAACAGCAAAATAGGCCATCAAGTAATCTAAGGCCATTCAGGTTCAAAGATATAATATCATACACGATCGGTATAATCTCATTCAAAATGAAAAGTGCTTCGAACAGTAATACAGGTTCTGTTCATTCACAAGTCGTTTTACTCAAACGCACCAAACAAAACATGTATAACACCACTTCCAAAAATAAGCGTAAATGCAAGCAAGATGGCATAAGCATATGTACATTTTTATTTGGATACATGTATGGTATGTCTGTACATATGCCAGGCTATTGGCCTAAGATATAAAGATTACTAGATCAACCATATCAGATATAGACAAATGATTACATTCATTTCCCGTCTCTCGTCTTAACACTATCGTGTGTTAAAGCTAGTTAAACTGCTGACGAAATGGCCTCACTATACACCAGACCTCTATTTAAACCAGAAACCCCCGCGAATGTTATAACTGCTCACAGGAAGCCCGTCTGTTATAACATTTCACACCTCCACATATGTGATTCTTGCTACAACAGGGAAAGAAACTTCTTGCTATTTCCTCCTGTACACTTAGGCAATAACACATTCAACAACACATACATTCGGTGCTAGCCGAGCCTCAAGGAAAGAGCAGGAAAGCAAGTGATAGGGACACGTTGAACCTTTTTGCAATAAAATCTTTTATATATCCGCCTTTAGCGTTTTCTCTTTCCACCTAACGTAAGAATCGTTCAATGAAAATATCTCTTTGCCCGCATATGGCAAAGGCTTATTGATCGAAGATTTTAACAAATCTAATAAAAATATTCTCTGACATTTCAGATATCTCAGTCATAATTAAATATCTCTCAGTGTTATAAACGGGACACAGATCCGACCCCGTTCGCCCTGTATCCTGACGTGCCATCTAATATGGTAAGTGCTTGTCTTCGATTTTTGATAAGCACAGTCATAAAATCATCAAAAAGCACAAGATCTGAGCTCTTAATATACAGTAAATTAACTGAACTCAAAATAAATCAGTAGCAAGTAAACACATAGCAAAAAGTCTCTGATCCGCTTATGTTCGGTTACCGCATTGCTTTAACAATTCACCGTTTACTTAGCTTTTTCTTCATGATAGTTGTAGTCAACAAGCTCTCAGTGGCCTCAAATATGTTCTACTTCGTTGCACTCAAATGAACAAATTATTTGTCATTTCCACAAACACTCTCATCGTTCCGAAGTATTTATTCATAACTAGAGTAGCAGGAGCCTTGAAATCCGACCTCGCGCAATACAAACTGGTACACCATGAATGTTGGGAAATACATTGAAATCCGAAAATTGGAAACCCTATGGACTAACCTTCATCGATACCGGACGCCGCCCAGGAAAAAAACGGAGATAAAATAGCTGGTAAAAGCTCTGAAAACCTGTGTCCGTAGCAGTGCGCCAAGCATCTCCAGCCAAAGTGACAAACTCCACCCCTCCGTGCATACAATCTACATGCATAATGCAATTTTTTATTTTACATAAATCACTCGTGATAACCACTGTGACGATGCAATCGAAGCCAGCGTCCTCCAATGCGCTATGCCAATGTGACGGGACAGAGACAGCCCCTGCTTCAAATACATTCATCAACATATCTGTAACGAAAACATAAACATTACAGTCCTCTGTAAAATCATACTGTTGACATGTTCAAACAACATCCCCAGTCACCACTCTAATAATCAGCTTCTTCATTTTTCTAGCATGGTATCAAATGAACTTCCAAAAGAACGTTTTGTTGTAAGCATAATTCAAAATAGACATGGCTAGGCCTTTTTATACAAATTTCTTACTTCGTTTGCATATTAAGCTTTCTATATTCTGGTCGTCTTTAAACCATTTTAACTCTTTTGGGCTCTTAAAATATTTATAAAGAATGACAAACAATTATATGAACTGCCGTCAATTTTCTCCGTGTCGAGCTCTTTAACATTTCAATATCAGATCACTGATCAATCACCACCACCCCCTGTGGCTGTCAATATATTGACCATTTTTTAATAGCATATCACAAAGTATAAATATTTTCCTCTCTCTTCCGTTCATACAATCTACATGCCTAATCCAATTTTTTTACACAAATCATCCGTGACAACCACTGTGACGATGCAATCCAGACCAGCGTCCTCCAGTGCGCTATGCCAATATCACGGGGCAAAGACCGCCCCTGCTTCAAATACATTCATCAACACATCTTTAACGAAAACATAAACATTACAGTCCCCTGTAAAATCATATCAAGATACAGATCGGTCTCTCCGAACAAGCCATTCCTACTTTCTTTATTTTGGAGAAGTTATATTGAATATATTATTTGTGGAATAACATACCTAGGGCGGAAAGGTGAACATTATCGGGCAGATACCACTTTGGAATAACTTAAGTTCCCTTTGGTCTGCTGTGTGACATATGTTTAAAACATCGCCAAACTATATGCCAACCGAGGTGGAACAATGCAATTATTCTCACTTGCCCATTCTGTTGTAAACGGTTCAACATACTCACACCCAGGATTCCAGTAACGTGAATCGAATCTATCGAATTTCTCATTGTTATAAGTGATCAATCGGTCTACACTTTATGGACCCAACATACTGTTGACATGGTCAAACAACATGAATTCCCCAGTCACCACTGTAATAATCAGCGTCTTCATTTTTCTAGCGTGGTATCAGTTGAACTACCTAATGAACGTTCTGCTGTAAGCATAATTCAAAATAGACATAGCTAGGCATTTTTTAGACAAATTTCATACTTCCTTTGTATATTAAGCTTTCCATATTCTGGTCGTCTGTAAACCATTATTAACTCTTTTGAGCTCTTAAAATATTTATAAAGCTATGAAAGACAGTTATATGAACTGCCGCCAATTTTCTCCGTGTCGAGCTCTTTAACATTTCAATACCAGATCACAGACCAATCACCACCGCCTCCTGTGGTTGTCAATATCTCGGCTTTTTTTAATAGCATGGAACAAAGTATAAAAATTTTCCTGGATTTCACAGTAGCGCTGATGCAGCCCAATTTATTTCCATGTGTCCTGGCATCAACACAACTTCCATTTTAGTTTTGATTGTACAGTTCTCTTAGAACAACAATACTCAACAGGAATTAGTCTCATAAAGATCTTCATTATTCATTGGCCAACAATTAGTGTGCTTTCCCTTCCAAGATTTATATGCAACTGATCACATCACAACAGGGACTATAGTAATCAATGGAGACAATGGACAGGTAGCGCAGCTGTCTTGATTTCTAATCAATATGATACATTTCAAAAAGCATGAGGTGAATTCTGTTGGGATTGGCAATACATCCTATCCGATACACAATATAACAGTTTCTGAAAAGATAAAATGCATTGACCATATCTACAACACCTGAAGTGGACCTGAAATGTTGACTCCTGACGATCAAATATATTACAAAATGCAGCGATCATGTAAGAATATAGCAAATTCTCATCCGCTCATCTGAACCTTCCTTAATCATACACTCAAGGGTTGGCGCTGATCTCGCCTTCCAAAACAAGTTCTGGGAAACATCGGCTACCTTCATTAAATATTGTTGCAATGCACTCACGTCCTCCATGAATGTTTCGTGAAATCTGTAACGAGAGTAAAACAGGTATTATCACAGAGAAAAATATCATATCCATAGCTATCATATTGAAAAAAGGGGTACCGGTATATATCTCACCATACCAGGTTACATCGTGCAACAAGCTGCTTGCTCGAGATTGTATAACAGCTATGTCATCCGCTCTGGCAACCTTCCGGTCTTCATCGAACCTTGTGCCAAGCTCAGTGACCACATAATATTCCTAAGTTCCCAACAATCTGCGATGAATCGGAAATAATCAGCTGTTGCGATCACGTAGTCTCTGTGACTCTGTGTCGATAAATCAGTTGCATAATCAACTTCACCGCACTGTAGATCCTACTGATCATGTTAATATGGCTCAAACCGCCTTCAATTCACCGTAAAGTTATGCTGTAATGTTGCCGTCTCTTTTACATGGGAACTCCTTTCCATGGGAACTCTTTTTGTGTTAATCTCTGTAACTCTTCTGAGCAATGGTTAATTATCTGATCCAGCAAATCAGTTCGATCTCTCTAGAGGAATCAAATTTTGCGTCAAGTATCGTCCAAAGTATCGTCCATGTCAACTATGCCGGAAACAACGCACAACGCTGTTTGATTAAGCGGCCATATGCTCCAGTAAGGCTCAGAAATCTTCAAATGGTTGATGAAGACGCGTACAAACAAGGAGAATCTAATGGAGTATAGTGACACCAGGCTATATGGATGAAACACGGGGTTTAACACTATCGTGTGCTTACGCTTAGCTAAACCGCTGACGAGATGGCCTGACTATACATCTGACCTCTATTTAAATCAGAAACTCCCGCGATAACAGCTCACAGGACGCCCGCCTGTTACAACATTTCACACCTCCACATATGTGATTCTTGTTCCCCCAGGAGAAAGAAATTTCGTACTATTTCCTCCTGTCAAGCGCAAGAAATTTACATGAAATTTCACCAAGGCACTTTTTCGTTTGCTATTGTTTTAGTTGGTGGGACCAGTCTTGTTATATCCCTTCAGTAGTATTGAGTATGCACTAGATGTATGATACAGATAATTAAAAAAAAAAATATTCTGCAACGCGAACTTTTCCGGCTAAATAAAATGGTCAACGTTAAAAGACCACCACCCAACTACATCGCAGAAAATATATAATCCTAATCCAATTCATCATCATACACATAAAATTGAATATTGATAAATTCAACATGCTAGGTACAGAAAAATCGTTTATCACAGAAATAACTGCAAATGCTATAAATTATTGTACAATCAAGATAATTTAAATCAACAAAGCCATCCCTGATTAGGGCATTGTCTTCCTCGAAAATCCGTTGCACCTTAGAAATAACCATTCTTTGATAGTTTGTTCTCCGATTATCCAAATATGGTCTGAAACAACGAAAATGGAATTGGCAAAACAAGCAAGCATTTGCTGTCTCGCTAACGGTTGCAAAAATGACGGTATATACTTCCATCTGGAGACCAGGAAATTGACGATATATAGCGTGTGGTATCCATACACCACAATGTCAGACTGTCTATACTAAATGACCAGGGCGCTTCAAAATAGGGCCGCACAAAAAACTGAGCGGGAATAATGTGTCGACATTGAAATAATCCGCATTATTGAAATGGTGATATACCCTGCAACCATAACCTGAATATAAGTATATCTTCAAATGCGTCACTCATATTATTATACTTATATGGACATGCAATTCACCCACCGAGATAAGACCCACGCAAGTGAATAAAAACATGCGATTCATCATCCATAATACTAACTGCCCGTGATACAGCCAAACAAATGCATCTAACAAAGCATGGCTTCTACGTTTTGGCGAGCATTATAAACATAAGCTAGACCTGACAACAATTTCCATGAAATCAAGTCCCCGTGACCACAAAAATGTGCACATTTTTTTCAAAACTTTAAATATAGTTTCATATCAATGACTCGTCTCCGATAGGCAAGCGCAGAGGTCACCAGTAGTAAGAATTTGGAAACAAATAAACGCTTTTAGATTTTTGTATCATATTGTTGACAAGCCTGCTTAATATACATGCAACAAAAGTTAAAAGTTTCGTAAATAGTAACAATTATGTTTTTTGTTGGTTACCGTCACAGAGGGACCAGTCTTGTTATTGCCCTTCAGTAGTATCGAGTATATACTAGGTGTATGAGACAGATAATTCAAAAAGAAAAATAAATGAAAATTATCCAACGCGAACATTTCCGACTAAAGAAAATGGTTAACTTAAAAAAAAGACCAGCACCGAACTACATCGCGAATATATATAATGCTTAATATCCAATTCGTCAACATACACATAAAACTGAATAATGATAAATTTAGCATGCGTGCTAGGTATGAATATTACAGATAAATCTTTCATTACAAAAATAACTGCAAATGCTATGAAATATTCTACAAACAAAATAATTTTAATCAACAAAGCCATCCATCACAAAGGCATTGTCTTCCTCGAAAATCCGTTGCACCTTACAAATAACCATTCTTTGATAGTTTGTTCTCCAAACAACGAAAATGGAATGGCAAAAGAAGCAAGCATTTGTTGTCACGCTGACGGCTGCAAAAATCGAAGGTATATACTTCCATCTGGAGACCCGGCCATTGATGATATATAGCGTGTGGTATTCATACACCACCATGTCAAACTGTCTATACTAAATGACCAGGGCGCTTCAAAATATGGCCGCACACAAAATTGAACGCGAATAATGTGTCGACATTGAGATAATCTGCATTATTGAAAGGGTGATATACCCTTCAATCATAACCTGAATATAAGTATATCTTCAAATGCGTCACTCATATTATTATACTTGTATGGACATGCAATTCACCCACCGAGATGAGACCCATACATGTAAATAAAAATAGGCGTTCACCATCCATCTTAATAACTGCTCGTGATACAGCTAAACAAATGCGCATAACAAAGCATTGCTCCTACGTTCTGGCAAGCTCGAGTTATATAAACATAAGCTAGATCCGATAACAATTCCCATGGAATCAAGCCCGCGTGACCAAGAAAATGTGCAATTATTTTTCGAAACTTAAAAAGAAAGATCCTTTCGAAAGGTAAATCCAGAGCTTCCGATAGGCAAGTGCAGAGGTCATTTGTAATAAGAATTTGGGAACAAATTAACGCTTTTAGGTTTTTGTATCATATTGTTGACAAGTCTGCTTAATATACATGAAATAAAACAAGTTCAAAGCTTCGCAAATAGTAACAATTATGGTTATTGGTAAAAGTAATACCCAGATCCAAAGCAAACAATCGTTGCCGTGACAAAATATATCCGCCGATTGCTGCTGAAATTTACCATCATCATACAGAAAGCCCACTACGGTTTGCAATAATATATTTAGTACTGAATGTGCAGAGAAATAAAGCCCAGATATTATGCCTAGGTACTGGACACCGAATTCGATAGAGAGCATCACTGATGGTAGCAGAAGCCCCATACCCATTCCAAATCCACAGAGTACGGTTACAAATTATACTGTAATGCTGTTCTCATTCGTTATCGCTATTACCATTGCTATGATGAAAGTCGCATGCCAAAGAAAAGAAGACCAAATCCAAAATATGTCGACTGAAACCAGTCATATATAATGCCGATCGAAATCCTCACGGCGATCAATATCACTGTCAGCAAATAAACCAGGTTTAGAGGTTGATCCAAGTCTTCAGCTTTCATAATTGTTAACTCACTAGCGTAAAAAAATAGAGGGCCAAAACAACAAGTTGAAATATAAAGATTGAAACATTTTTCTTATAAACGCCCAAGCCGAAACGCAACTTAATTCAACGACAGTGAACTCTTGTCAGTGAGTATTCATTCAGAATCGGACAAAATCATAACGATAGTCCTACAACACCGTCGAAGCTCCACACAACAACAACCACGCACGACGGGTAAATCTAAATCTGGCCATAACTTTCGTAACCATTCGATTGTACAAAATCAAAATTATGCTATTTGGGTAGACATGAACGAAATCAAGGGCGAATGCAGATTTTATTTGAAATGAGAATATTCTGTGCAAAGACAAACACCGTGTTGAACCATGGAGGTCAACGAGAAACCAACCCGTCATCAGTCCTGCTTGAGTCACTCACTGAGTGTGGACATCGAGACAAGCCAGACTCGACACAGGATCGAGCGAGCTTCTCTGTCGAAGGAAAGGGGGAATTGGCTGATGGGTCGGCATGAAAATCGTTTATTTGGAGGAAAAACCTGATAAAATTCATGAGATCTACTTGATGTCATCGAAACTGAAGTACACGATACCCTACTGAAAGGAATTCGCTTGCAGACGTACCGTAGCACATGACAGCAAAGTAGTCCGCGAGTGACGTCAGAGTGAAAATAATCAATGTTTCAGTGTATCTTCAGTCGAAAAGCCCTACAAAATCTGAATTATTTTAATGTTTTCAACCATCCAGAATAAAGTAGTACAACAGAAGTATATAATGAAAAGAAAATCAACTGTTTCTTAACGAACACCATGAATATTTGATCTCGTGGGGTGAGAAAATTGGCAAAACCCCACTCGATGAAATATTTATGGTATTCGTCAAGAAACAGTTGATATCCTCTATGTACTCATTTGCCAGGAAATATTGGCTTCGGACTATGAGCGAATGGTACTGGAAATATAAATTTAATAGTAGACAGCAAGAGTTCGAGTTGAAGTAATGGTCGAAACATGTATAGAAAAGGTGTGTAGGTGCTGCAAACTATATACACGTGCATATTAATTCTCATGCCTACAGTAATGAAATAAATCTTAACAGGCCTGAGAGAGGCAGGAATAAAAAAAGACACAACAGAACCATTTATGCGTTTTACTGGTGGTTCGATAGTGTGATAGGACTGATAAAAAAGTTAGCATTTTAGATTCAACGGCTGGAGAGGGCAAAGGGCTCCCAAGGTTGAAAATTATGCCTCTGAAATCCCCCAAATTTCACTCTTAGTCACTTTCAACAAAACGGAAACTTGTAAATGGCTAATAAACCCAAGCCTATCTCTGGAAACTTTATAACAAGTAGTAATAGAAATGAAAGGAGTGCAATTGGTTTGGATGTATGCTTTAAAGATGTGTATACTATATACATGTTATGTAGATAATTGATTGGTAGGCTCACTTTAATATGAATGTGCAGTTCAAGAAGTTCAGGAAATATTGACTTCGAAATATGAGCGAATGGTACAGGAAATATAAATGTTACAGTAGACAGCAAGAGTTCGAGTTGAAGCAATGATCAAAACATGTATAAAGTATTACATGCCTGTATAAAAAGTGTGTTGGTGCTGCAAAATATATATTCGTGCATATTAATTCTCATATCATGCCTACACTAATGAAATAAACCCTGACAAGCCGGGGGAGGGGGGGTCTGAGAGGCAAGTAGTAGTATGAGAGCAACTGAACTCGTAACATGATACTCTTGATCCAATTACCACAGGGGGGCTGTTAGAGGTATCAAATTACGCTCGCAATGTGATATGGGGTATTGAGAAATTATTGAACGAGTAATATGATGAAATATGAAACTCGTATTCGAATTATGAGAGCCGATACCACAGGGGGGTCAAAATTGTTCTGCTCTAAACATGAATATTCATAGGATTGACGTCACACATGACTTACAAGTATGGGGAAAAGCTTTTCAACATATAGCGTGACATAATTGCCACACTCCAGAGTACCATGTTAAGCGTATTTATAAAGAAATATACCCCGCTTTTTATCTTTTGTCTTTGACAAATTCAGTAGCTTCTACTGTATTTATAACATCTATGTCTGCATTTTAACTCTAACAACGCTATACATACATGCTTAAAGAAGGAATATGGGTCATGCGTTAAGAAGGGAAGAACCTGTAACATGAATCTAAGCCGGTGAGGCAGGCTAATAAGGTCACGCATGTCCAAAATTTACTATCTATAAGAGACGTGCGACATCCAGCCTGCAGTAAGAATAAGGTCACACATCTGCTGTGGAAGCGAGCGATACATGAGCCTCGCGGTATCGGGGAATGCGGTCAGACAGACTAGTGTACTTTATACTATCTTGGGTACACGCGTGTTCGCTAACAATTTAAAGACAAATACAGCCTACATTCAATTTTTCCCCTTGCCTGTCATCCTTTAACGTCTTTCGGAATTACAGTACATATGAAGTTGAAACATGTAGTATATAAAGACGGCAGTGACTCGCGCATTAACGTCACCCATCTCTATAGTAACGGGTATACAAGGGTCTGGCGGTGTTCAGAAATCTGGGTTAAACAGGCTGGAGTTTGAGACCGGAAGTATTTTTCGGTGGCAGTCACTCAATAGGGTCAAACATTTGGTTTTACTTTAGCCTCCAAAGGTGGAAGAAATTCGGGTACGGGTTTGCACTTGTATTTTATCTTACAATTACTGCCGGTGTCGTTAAATGGTGTCAGCATATGTTTTATCAATGTCATAGTAGCAGTACATTTCAAGCGTAGACTAACATGGGGTATATAGTTAAGCGAGAACCTACACTCATTTTCCATACTTAATGAACGAACGGCTCTGAAATTTAATTATATATATATAAAGTATAGAAAAGAAAAACCTATCCTTTTAAGCATCATTTAGCTTTCCTCTCATCGCTTCTATTATATCCTCTCTAGCTTCCCGTACTATATCTTGCCATGCCACTCATAATACGCGATGGTATATTACGAGAAGCGACCACGAATAGAATCCCTTACTAGCGTGGCTCATTATTTTGTTCATACATTAGAAATACTTAAGGATAGCTATCCCCTTAGAGGCAGTTTTTGCACCCCCGTGACAATTTGTCGTCTGTATCAATAAATATACAAGATAACCATAATAAACTATATATTTTATGAAAGCGTACATCGTGGGATTCCAACTATATGATTTGTATAACCGACGCTGCTACTGTGTAGAAAATATTCCAATTTAAAAAAATTAAAATGAAAACAATAGCGTCCATTTTTCAATTGAAATTTCATGAAAACTGTTCGTCTTGTTTCAACTTTGATGGTATACCTTGATAGGAGACAATTCGAGCTAGTAAACTTCATCTCATTTTTGTTAAATTTTTGCCTGGTTTTGTTTTTACAGCTATTTTAGTAAAACAAATTGAAAAAAACGTACTATTTTACGGTCGTTAGTCTTAAAAGTTGAATAATTAAAAAACTAATCCGAACTTGCAAAAAGTGAGATTAAGTTTACTAGATCACCATATAAGTAACAAGCATGCCAAATTTCAAAAGAGTAGCATGGATGCTTTTCGAGAAATAAACGTTTAAATCTCGGATTTTGTACAAAAATGAAAGGCTAGAAATCGGGCAAAATGTGTCCAGCTATACATCTGATGAATTAATCGAATTTTTTTGCTTGAATTCTATTGTCAAATACATTTTTAATCTGTCTAATGGGACCTACTCGAATTCCTGTTTATTCTGGATAACTATTACACTAAGTTTTTTTTCATCAAGGCGGTTTAAAGTCTAATTTAAACTTTAAAAACTTGCTAATACTTGTTCAGCTGAGAATTGTTTACACCTGTGTAGATCACTTCACGGCGGGTGTCTGAGTGAAGTGTCACTGTTATAATTAGAAACAAAAATACGGATGTTTGCATGGATCAGAAGGGGGTAGATTAATGTAAATAAGTAGGACTAATAGATAATTAGCTTACCATAATACTGCGGAAATGAGTTTTGGAAAGGGAAATTTAACAGACAAAAATAATAGTAGCCAAGCCCAAGCTAAGGCAATCTGTTTAATTGTTCCAGTGCCTCGGAAACTAAATTTTTAAACCTAATATTGAAGCACTTCTATTTATAAATTTGATTTCATTTTTTCACCAAATGTTAGAGGAAATAGTGAATATTTGAATGCAGAAATAAAAAGAAGCCCAGTTTTGATCCTCTAAGGGGATAGCTATCCTTAAGTACGGATCTGTCGTAAACTTATCTCCACAAGGTCCAAAGCGTATTCAGCAAGCTTTACATCACTCGGGTGCACAGAGGGACGGACACATCGGACACAAAATTAGACATTCAACGTCACAAAACACTGATGCAGAAACTTAAAAAACAGGGCTATTCCACCAAGCGCCTACACTCAAAGTTTCTCAAATTTGGCGATACATATCGCATGCTGATAACAAAATACGAACGTAGCGTGCAAGATCTATGGCGCTACGTTTCGTAACTTGTGTCTAATTCCGCTTAACCCGGGGCTAGGGGCCGTATGAACCCATGTACTTCAAGATCCTCATGGTACTCATATGAACAGTCACAATTAAAGCGTGACTGAGATACATCATTCTTTAGATGACGACTTTACAACGAATATTATGGATTAAGAATACTGATCAGCGATACGGATTTGATATTTTTGGAACATCATGATGTCTTGCCGGCATCATTGAAAACTGTTGACCGCTTCTCTCTTGCAGGAAAAAAGCCTATGTTTTTGTATACTATGATTGTCTTTTTGAATTTGGTGCTAATACTGTTATATGGAAAATGGAATAGGTCTTTGGATTATGGACGCGGATATTCTCTAATGGACGACGGCTGGATTATGAATGACGGACGAGACGCTTGTAAATTCAAGCCTTTACAGGGGCAGACATCGGAATGTTTCACACAGTAACCGACACACATGGAGACGAAGTACTGATTTCCGCGTCAGGCACAGAGCCCAGGCATAGAGCATTTGACACATGCCAGTCAGAGTTATTTCCCCTCACACAGAAAAATGGTATTATATCACCACATTAAGACTCGCCTGCCAGTCACAGTTATTTCCCCTCATTGTTGAACGTTCAGAGTTTACAGAAAACTTATATTATACTGCCACATTAACAGACTCTCACGAGAGCTTTACCATATTGGTATTGGTTTATCCACACAGTAAAAGTTACCTCTTGAAATAAAACATTGTTCCATTACATAATAACAATATCAATTTATTCAAGTTTATATATACAGAATTCAGGTTGAAAAGCGGTGGTGTCAGAACTCATAATCAAAGGCCATTGGTATGAAACATTTCAGAATATGAACATCCACAATACTCTGTAAAATGTGAAATTCACATCGTTAAGGAGATATGTGGTGTATAGATAAATAACACGGGGAGAGTGAAAGAAAGCAGTAATAAGCCAGGGTAAGTAATATTATTATACTCGATAATGCCGCAACATGTCATATGCAACGCTTGTTCGACCATAAGACTACGAGTGTATATTGACGCTGCGAGACGGTCAAAATACGTAACAGTTCATAGGTATACGGGTTAAAATGATCCCGGCTGTGGGTACATGTCGGTAGGCTCTTGGAATTCTTTGACATCATCCGAAAATGGCTCTATGGTTTCCGGAAGTAATTTCGCGAACGTCTTCTTGCGCATGCTCACGGAAACTTCCCAGGCTTCCGAAGTTGTGAAATCTAATTCTTTTTGCAGATATTGTGTGGTATTTTTGACTTTTTTGTGAACATCGTCGTGGCGCAGTTCGTTCATGGCTTGTTTCAAATAAAGGTCCGTCAAAGTTTGCGCGATCTCTGGGCGCATGGATTTATTTATTCTGCCTGGAAATCCCCTAGTTCTTCCCATTTTTGTTCTATCTTGTCTCTGTGCATGTCGATGGCTTTGTGCGCCGCGATATCCCAAAAGCTGTTGTCATCCTCGGATACGTCTTCCTCATTGTCGTCATCATCGACGTCATCGTCAGTATCATCGCTGGGTGGGTCGCTGGAGACGTCCTCGTCTACATTGTCGCTGGGTGCATCTCTGGAAACGTCATCTAGTACATCCAAGTCTCTCGAAGACATAACGCATGGAAAGTGGCCTGTCAGTCCGTTCAGCTGGGTATCGTTCTGTCGAATGACGGCTATCGTGAGTTCCACGAGTGTTTATTCTAAATTATTCGTTCGAACACGTGTTTCTTTTGAGCGATAGCTATACCGTACGCGTCCTCCCAACTTATGTTGGGAGTTTTCAATCCACAGGCTGTTCGTTCGATATTCATATGAATCGGATCATTGACCAGATATTTCATACCCGCGACTAGTTTTAACCCTATCTGGCCTGGGCTTTTTGGGACCTGTCGTGGCCTGGGGGGTGGGGCGGCGAAATGGCCCCCTCTAATTATTTTTCTTACCCCTTGAGCTATCGGGCTGAAGCTTACCACACTATACCCTTGGGTCAAGCTCTAACAGAAAATGTAAAAAAAAATCTAAGATGGCCGCTTTGATGACGTCACAGTGACGTCATTTTCAAAAACGGCATTTTTTGGTCGATTTTTCGGTCAGGTTTTCCGAATTTTTTTATTTATGCAATTTCTCCGTAAAAACAGCATGATAAATTAGGAAATATTAATGTGATGTGAAATAAGATAGATTTTGCTCACTTTTCATCACAGAAAAGCAGAAATTTTGAAGAAATATGACGAAAACATCACTTTTCTGGGACCCCACATGGCCGCCATCTTGAATTTACCCATGATCCTCTCCTCAGGGGGTCATGCAAATAGGCTCAAAATGACCCCAATATGATAAACTATAAAGTCACGGAGTTTCAGTTCTCTATTTTTTGTCGTTCCGGAGATAGCGCAGACAGTTTGATAGGCCATTTCGAAAGTTCCGGATGGATAATGAGTGTCTATTGTCCGCACCCGATAGACCTGTTGAGTCGATTGATGTGATGGCAAGTGGTACGCGGGTCCGGTATTGGGTGGTTGTGGGCTCTCTCGCTGTACATCGGTCAAGTATGTCGGCACCTCTTCCCACTTCCCTTATAAGTGTTGTAATAGTTCTGAATCGCGCTCCCCGGGCAATAGGTTTGTCATCAATTTGCGTGCGTCGGGGGTATGCGGTTTTAAATCTACGACCAGATACCCGTAGGGGCGAGTCACGGCTCTATGAAAAGTTTACATGAAAAAGTCCACGTTTTGGGGATAAATTCGTCTCCCGAAGACGCGGATTTGATATCTGTCGATGGGGTTGTGAACGGAACGAAGTAATGACAGTTTAGCGCGATATCCCTGGACGCATTACCTTGAGGGAACAGATTCTGGGTCATATAGATGACAGAGAGATTTTGCATGATGGGGCCCTTTGGTGAATAGGTCCGCTATTTTCGAATTTTCCTTCGCCACGCCCATCAGGTCATCGAGTACGATTATATTGACCTGGGCGGAATCAAAGTAATACGGTTCATCTATGTCATGAGGAATTCCTGGAACGAAACTCACGTTGCTTAATCCCGTATTCTCGTACGCGCTCTGCCATTGGCTATAACACCATGCAACCCGCGTCGGAGCTGGGGTTGCCACACCTTCCTCTAAGAATTTCATCACCCAGGACGTTTTCCGCATGAGGACGGGCCGCTCACCGTCATCGTATAGGGATGGCTCAATACTCTCGTCTGACATCTCGATCCTTCTTGACGTTCAACTTGTACGTTATCAGGACTTCTTTGCGCGGGTTAACATTCGTCTGCGGTATTTTTATGTAGGGAAAGTAAATGTCTACGAAGATTGAACGGGCTGGACAATAACTTTGAACACAAGTGACATGCGTAAGCCATGGCTCTCCTCTTCTGCGACACTCGTCGTATAATGAAGGCTCACGTATGTATATAGTCTTTATATGCAAGAGCTCGGAGATGGGGGATGGGAAAATGGGAGACTTCAGAGCTCTGGGATGGGACAGTGGGGAGAGCTCTGGAATGGGCCGGTGGGGAGAGCTCGGAGCTCGTGAATGGGGTAGGAGCTCGGGAGGAAGCTCGGAGCTGTGGGATGGCGCAGTGGGGAGAGCTCTGGAATGCAGCGGTGGGGAGAGATCGGAGCTCGGGGATGGCGTAGGAGCTCGGAGCTCGGAGTTCTGGAGGAAGAGAGCTCGGAGCTCGGGAGGGAGCTCGAGCTGGGGAGTTAATAACGAACACATAAAAGACGCTAGCTGCATCCCACAGCTCCGAGCTTCCTCCCGAGCTCCTACCCCATTCACGAGCTCCGAGCTCTCCCCACCGGCCCATTCCAGAGCTCTCCCCACTGTCCCATCCCAGAGCTCTGAGGTCTCCCATTTTCCCATCCCCCATCTCCGAGCTCTTGCATATAAAGACTATATACATATGTGAGCCTTCATTATACGACGAGTGTCGCAGAAGAGGAGAGCCATGGCTTACGCATGTCACTTGTGTTCAAAGTTATTGTCCAGCCCGTTCAATCTTCGTAGACATTTACTTTCCCTACATAAAAATACCGCAGACGAATGTTAACCCGCGCAAAGAAGTCCTGATAACGTACAAGTTGAACGTCAAGAAGGATCGAGATGTCAGACGAGAGTATTGAGCCATCCCTATACGATGACGGTGAGCGGCCCGTCCTCATGCGGAAAACGTCCTGGGTGATGAAATTCTTAGAGGAAGGTGTGGCAACCCCAGCTCCGACGCGGGTTGCATGGTGTTATAGCCAATGGCAGAGCGCGTACGAGAATACGGGATTAAGCAACGTGAGTTTCGTTCCAGGAATTCCTCATGACATAGATGAACCGTATTACTTTGATTCCGCCCAGGTCAATATAATCGTACTCGATGACCTGATGGGCGTGGCGAAGGAAAATTCGAAAATAGCGGACCTATTCACCAAAGGGCCCCATCATGCAAAATCTCTCTGTCATCTATATGACCCAGAATCTGTTCCCTCAAGGTAATGCGTCCAGGGATATCGCGCTAAACTGTCATTACTTCGTTCCGTTCAACAACCCCATCGACAGATATCAAATCCGCGTCTTCGGGAGACGAATTTATCCCCAAAACGTGCACTATTTCATGTAAACTTTTCATAGAGCCGTGACTCGCCCCTACGGGTATCTGCTCGTAGATTTAAAACCGCATACCCCCAACGCACGCAAATTGATGACAAACCTATTGCCCGGGGAGCGCGATTCAGAACTATTACAACACATATAAGGGAAGTGGGAAGAGGTGCCGACATACTTGACCGATGTACAGCGAGAGAGCCCACAACCACCCAATACCGGACCCGCGTACCACTTGCCATCACATCAATCGACTCAACAGGTCTATCGGGTGCGGACAATAGACACTCATTATCCATCCGGAACTTTCAAAATGGCCTATCAAACTGTCTGCGCTATCTCCGGAACGACAAAAAATAGAGAACTGAAACTCCGTGACTTTATAGTTTATCATATTGGGGTCATTTTGAGCCTATTTGCATGACCCCCTGAGGAGAGGATCATGGGTAAATTCAAGATGGCGGCCATGTGGGGTCCCAGAAAAGTGATGTTTTCGTCATATTTCTTCAAAATTTCTGCTTTTCTGTGATGAAAAGTGAGCAAAAACTATATTATTTCACATCACATTAATATTTCCTAATTTATCATGCTGTTTTTACGGAGAAATTGCATAAATAAAAAAATTCGGAAAACCTGACCGAAAAATCGACCAAAAAATGCCGTTTTTGAAAATGACGTCACTGTGACGTCATCAAAGCGGCCATCGTAGATTTTTTTTACATTTTCTGGTAGAGCTTGACCCAAGGGTATAGTGTGGTAAGCTTCAGCCCGATAGCTCAAGGGGTAAGAAAAATAATTAGAGGGGGCCATTTCGCCGCCCCACCCCCCAGGCCACGACAGGTCCCAAAAAGCCCAGGCCAGATAGGGTTAAAACTAGTCGCGGGTATGAAATATCTGGTCAATGATCCGATTCATATGAATATCGAACGAACAGCCTGTGGATTGAAAACTCCCAACATAAGTTGGGAGGACGCGTACGGTATAGCTATCGCTCAAAAGAAACACGTGTTCGAACGAATAATTTAGAATAAACACTCGTGGAACTCACGATAGCCGTCATTCGACAGAACGATACCCAGCTGAACGGACTGACAGGCCACTTTCCATGCGTTATGTCTTCGAGAGACTTGGATGTACTAGATGACGTTTCCAGCGATGCACCCAGCGACAATGTAGACGAGGACGTCTCCAGCGACCCACCCAGCGATGATACTGACGATGACGTCGATGATGACGACAATGAGGAAGACGTATCCGAGGATGACAACAGCTTTTGGGATATCGCGGCGCACAAAGCCATCGACATGCACAGAGACAAGATAGAACAAAAAATGGGAAGAACTAGGGGATTTCCAGGCAGAATAAATAAATCCATGCGCCCAGAGATCGCGCAAACTTTGACGGACCTTTATTTGAAACAAGCCATGAACGAACTGAAATGTTCACAAAAAAGTCAAAAATACCACACAATATCTGCAAAAAGAATTAGATTTCACAACTTCGGAAGCCTGGGAAGTTTCCGTGAGCATGCGCAAGAAGACGTTCGCGAAATTACTTCCGGAAACCATAGAGCCATTTTCGGATGATGTCAAAGAATTCCAAGAGCCTACCGACATGTACCCACAGCCGGGATCATTTTAACCCGTATACCTATGAACTGTTACGTATTTTGACCGTCTCGCAGCGTCAATATACACTCGTAGTCTTATGGTCGAACAAGCGTTGCATATGACATGTTGCGGCATTATCGAGTATAATAATATTACTTACCCTGGCTTATTACTGCTTTCTTTCACTCTCCCCGTGTTATTTATCTATACACCACATATCTCCTTAACGATGTGAATTCCACATTTTACAGAGTATTGTGGATGTTCATATTCTGAAATGTTTCATACCAATGGCCTTTGATTATGAGTTCTGACACCACCGCTTTTCAACCTGAATTCTGTATATATAAACTTGAATAAATTGATATTGTTATTATGTAATGGAACAATGTTTTATTTCAAGAGGTAACTTTTACTGTGTGGATAAACCAATATCAATATGGTAAAGCTCTCGTGAGAGTCTGTTAATGTGGCAGTATAATATAAGTTTTCTGTAAACTCTGAACGTTCAACAATGAGGGGAAATAACTGTGACTGGCATGCGAGTCTTAATGTGGTGATATAATACCATTTTTCTGTGTGAGGGGAAATAACTCTGACTGGCATGTGTCAAATGCTCTATGACTGGGCTCTGTGCCTGACGCGGAAATCAGTACTTCGTCTCCATGTGTGTCGGTTACTGTGTGAAACATTCCGATGTCTGCCCCTGTAAAGGCTTGAATTTACAAGCGTCTCGTCCGTCATTCATAATCCAGCCGTCGTCCATTAGAGAATATCCGCGTCCATAATCCAAAGACCTATTCCATTTTCCATATAACAGTATTAGCACCAAATTCAAAAAGACAATCATAGTATACATACACATAGGCTTGTTTCCTGCAAGAGAGAAGCGGTCAACAGTTTTCAATGATGCTGGCAAGACATCATGATGTTCCAAAAATATCAAATCCGTATGGCTGATCAGTATTCTTAATCCATAATATTCGTTATAGAGTCGTCATCTAAAAAAAGATGTATCTCAGTCACGCTTAGATTGTGACTGTTCATATGAGTACCATGAGGATCTTGAAGTACATGGGTTCATACGGCCCCTAGCCCCGGGTTAAGCGGAATTAGACACAAGTTACGAAACGTAGCGCCATAGATCTTGCACGCTACGTTCGTATTTTGTTATCAGCATGCGATATGTATCGCCAAATTTGAGAAACTTTGAGTGTAGGCGCTTGGTGGAATAGCCCTGTTTTTTAAGTTTCTGCACCAGTGTTTTGTGACGTTGAATGTCTAATTTTGTGTCCGATGTGTCCGTCCCTCTGTGCACCCGAGTGATGTAAAGCTTGCTGAATACGCTTTGGACCTTGTGGAGATAAGTTTACGACAGATCCGTACTTAAGGATAGCTATCCCCTTAGAGGGTCAAAACTGGTCTTTTTTTTATTTCTGCATTCAAATATTCACTATTTCCTCTAACATTTGGTGAAAAAATGAAATCAAATTTATAAATAGAAGTGCTTCAATATTAGGTTTAACAATTTAGTTTCCGAGGCACTGGCACAATTAAACAGATTGCCTTAGCTTGGGCTTGGCTACTATTATTTTTGTCTGTTAAATTTCCCTTTCCAAAACTCATTTCCGCAGTATTATGGTAAGCTAATTATCTATTAGTCCTACTTATTTACATTAATCTACCCCCTTCTGATCCATGCAAACATCCGTATTTTTGTTTCTAATTATAACAGTGACACTTCACTCAGACACCCGCCGTGAAGTGATCTACACAGGTGTAAACAATTCTCAGCTGAACAAGTATTAGCAAGTTTTTAAAGTTTAAATTAGACTTTAAACCGCCTTGATGAAAAAAAACTTAGTGTAATAGTTATCCAGAATAAACAGGAATTCGAGTAGGTCCCATTAGACAGATTAAAAATGTATTTGACAATAGAATTCAAGCAATAAAATTGGATTAAATCATCAGATGTATAGCTAGACACATTTTGCCCGATTTCTAGCCTTTCATTTTTGTACAAAATCCGAGATTTAAACGTTTATTTCTCGAAAAGTATCCATGCTACGCTTTTGAAATTTGGCATGCTTGTTACTTATATGGTGATCTAGTAAACTTAATCTCACTTTTTGCAAGTTCGGATTAGTTTTTTAATTATTCAACTTTTAAGACTAACGACCGTAAAATAGTACGTTTTTTCAATTTGTTTTACTAAAATAGCTGTAAAAACAAAACCAGGCAAAAATTTAACAAAAATGAGATGAAGTTTACTAGCTCGAATTGTCTCCTATC
>JAVTVY010009552.1:0-47840 GCA_036873755.1 Hanleya hanleyi
TCCTTCATTCACCAAACGCTATATAGACGATCTTCTCGCTGTGGATAATCGCTATATAAATGACGCAGTGAAGGATATATATCCACCTTCACTGGATTTGAAGGAAACTACAGATAGCCCTACAGGCACATCTTATTTAGATCTCTACCTCTATAAAAATGAAGCGGGCATTCTCTCTCGTCGACTTTATGACAAAAGAGATGATTACAATTTCGACATCGTAAACTATCCCTTTCTGGATAGTAATATTCCAGTGGGACCTGCATATGGCGTATACATATCTCGCTTAGTAGCATTTGCTAGATCCTGTGTTAAATGTGATGATTTTAATCAACGTCACAAAACATTGTTGCAGAAACTTATAAAACAGGGCTATTCCACCAAGCGCCTCCACTCAAAGTTTCTCAAATTTGGCGATACATATCGCATGCTGATAGCAAAATACGAACGTAGCGTGCAAGATCTATGGCGCTACGTTTCGTAACATGTGTCTAATTCCGCTTAACCCGGGGCTAGGGGCCGTATGAGCCCATGTACTTCAAGATCCTCATGGTACTCATATGAACAGTCACAATCAAAGCGTGACTGAGGTACACCATTTTTAGATGACGACTCTATAACGAATATTATGGATTAAGAATACTGATCAGCGATACGGATTTGATATTTTGGAACATCATGATGTCTTGCCGGCATCATTGAAAACTGTTGACCGCTTCTCTCTTGCAGGAAACAAGCCTATGTTTATGTATACTTTTGTCTTTTTGAATTTGGTGCTAATACTGTTATATGGAAATGGAATAGGTCTTTGGATTATGGACGCGGATATTCTCTAATGGACGACGGCTGGATTATGAATGACGGACTAGACGCTTGTAATTCAAAGGCCGCATGTATAAATATTTCACCTATAAGAATACAAGGCGGTACATCGATGTTCTCCCGAAACTTGTGAGTGGTTACAATCGAGCCTATCACCGGAGTATAGAGAGAGCCCCCATTACCGTGACCCAACGCAATGAAGCCCAAGTACGGCGTGTCTTGTATCCCAGGAAATCGCAGCGAACGCCGAAGGAGGTGTTCAAGGTCGGGGACCCTGTACGGATCAGTAAAGTCAAAGGTCAATTTGAGAAAAGTTACTTGCCCAACTGGAGCGATGAGCACTTCCTGATTAAACGGCGCCTACCCCGACAGCAGCGAGTCTATTAACTGGAAGATCTTCAAGGGGAACCGTTGCTAGGGACGTTTTACGAGACGGAATTACAGCCTGTCGTAAAAACACAGCAAGACTACTACACGGTGGAGCAGATCTTGAAAACGGAACGTCGGCGTGGCAAACGGTTTTATTTCGTCAAATGGCAAGGCTGGCCCAGTTCCTTCAATTCCTGGGTCGCGGCCAACCAGGTGAAACGACTATAAAGCCAGATACCACTACCGTCATCCTTCATTCCACGTTCGACCACGGTGCTATGGACAAGCAGCAACCGCCTCTGAACACAGCGTCTCCCAAAACGCGCAAAGCGCAAGTGGGCTTTGTGGTGATATTGCTAACCCTGCTGAGTGTGTTGTACGCAGGTGTGTTTTACGACGTAGCCTAGGTCAGCACGCTACTTAACCAACTTAGAACTCCAGCTGTGAGTGGCAGAGAAACCAGTCTACAGATAGCACCAGTCAACCCCGTATCGAGCCCAGTCATCACCACCACCACACCACGTGTACAAGCCACATCGAGCTCCACACCAAGTATACAGTCAACACCTACACCAAGTATACCCACTACGTCTGAAAACCCACCGGATTTCATCACTCACAGTTAACAGACAACGACGACCGACGTTGTACCCACCACCACCACTCCAGTTCACTCATACCAAATTTACAAGAGCGGGTTACCACGACAGCGGATACACCTCCAACCATGGACCCTCGGTGGCAGCATCCCTTCATTTGCGTCATCGCAGGACCGACGGACTCCGGCAAAACGCACTTCGTCAGGAAGCTCCTTCAACACGCCGACAGCATGATCACCCCACCCATTGCCCGAGTCGTGTGGTGTTACGGAGAATGGCAGGCAGCGTATGCAGCAATGCCCTACATCACGTTCGTGGAAAGCCTACCCAATCTGGCCGATTTGGAACCGAACACCTTGGTGGTTCTGGATGATCTCATGGCGGAGACGGATGCGCGGGTCACCCAACTCTTTACCAAGGCAGCCATCATCGACGGCTCAGCATCATCTACATTGTGCAGAATCTGTTCAGTAAAAACAAAGAACATCGGAACATCAGCTTAAATGCCCACTACCTGGTGGTCTTCAAAAACCCGAGAGATACCACTCAACTGCTGCACTTGGCGAGACAGATGTATCCTGGCCGCACACCGTTTGCGTTGGAAGCCTCTAAAGATGCGACAACCCCTCAGCACGGGTATATGCTCTTCGACCTCAAGCAAGCTGCTCTTCGACTTCGGACCGGCATCTTTCTCGGAGACACCCACCACGTGTACATGCAAAAATAATGTAAACACACCCACAGTGGCTCCCCCAGCTGGGGTGTGTGTGTTTGATGATGGGGATAATAAAAAGAATTAATACCACAGCATGGTTGACTTTGTCTCTGTTCGATATTCAGGAGGTAGATAGATAAAAAGAGCAGAGTTGTGGGTTCTAGCATTAGTTGTACATGATGTCTGCGCGAGTACGGAAGCACGCCCCGACGCTCCGTGTATTGAAGACGGCCCCACCCGAGTTGGTCCGAACCATTGTACGCGGTGCGGACCCTGACCTTGTACGCTGTCTGTGCGAGATCGGGTACAACCTGTTAAAAGGCAACGTACCACTGACTCCGGCTCAGAAGACCAAGTAAGGTGACCAAGCATAAGACAGGTCTCCGAACCCTAGTCCAGAAGCCAGTCTCTCAAACACAACAGAAAAAGGTGTTACAGAAAGGCGGCTTTCTCGGGGACATCTTAGCACCGTTGGAAGCTTCCGTGTTGGGTCCAGTATTGGGTGGACTCTTCGGCCGACAATGAACCACACGAAAAAAAATGGTCCTCGTCGAACCACGGTTCCTTCAAAACCTCCAATCGCCCTACCCTGTCCCACCTACGGTGAAGACCATAAACCCCCTCGAAAAAGAGATGCAACAGATCTTACAAAGACCGGGGTTAATGAGGTACAATGAGACGCTTCAACGGTACATGACGTTCATGGACCAATACAAAACCCTCTCTACCCCACCACCACCACCTCCACGCGACACACCGCCGACCTCAGCACCGCTCCAACAGCCGCCATTACCAGGGGTACCACCCACAGCCCCACAGTCCTGAAGATTGTACCTGCATCGTTCAAGAAACAAGCTGGCCTGGTATTACAACGGATGACAGAATCCTAACATGACTTGGAATGGTAAAGGCGAACTACTGGTACAGAATCAGGTGGTCCCCGGTACCCACATGACGGATTTAGTGAATGACCTGATGCGTAAACGCAGGTCGCACACGGATCCTCGAGGATGGGAGGTCTTCGCTCAAGGCTTGAAAGACATGCATGTACCGCAGGAATTAGTGGGGAACCCCCAGCGCTGGGCCTGGATGCAGCGAACCCAGCAATCGCCGAGTGGTCGACTACCTTCTTGGGAATCCGAGTGGGAACCGGAGTCACCCCCAAAACACCACCACAAAGGGAACCTTCTTTTCACGCCTTTAAAAAACTACCCCTGATCAAGACACCCCACATCTCCAGAGCCGTGACACGTAGCAAGTCACCGCGACGAACACGACGCCGGACACAACCGCCCAAGGCCTGGAAGACCTATTAAAACCAACAGCAGCAGCAGGACAGCTCAGTCGTCATGTTTTACCTCACCCTACCCAGCAACATTTCGTTGGATGTGTTTCCTGACAACACCTTCACCAAGTACGTGCCCCAGTTACCGCAACCGTTGCATTTACCTGGACGCTGGGAATGTGGCCTCGTGGATATCCAATACCCTTACTCGTGGTACAACTTGCGAGCCAATGAAGTGTGGTACGAGGTGACCTACGAAGAAAAAAACACCCGACTCACCCTCCCCGAAGGCCAATACGATACCCCCAAGGAGTTCATGCAGGGGCTGACAAGACTGTTGCATTATAAGGCTCTACGGGAGGTCACGAATGTTTCAAAACCCATCAAATCCTTTCCCTTCAAGAATCACGTGGACTTCGATTACAACGCACACAACGACAAGGCACAGATCCTCCTCACCGCCAACGTGAGTGTCGTACTGAGTCCTATCCTACAGCAAATGCTGGGTGTCGCTCACGCGACCTACACGGGTCCATCCGAGGGCCATGGCCAGATCCCGATGGATATGAAGTCGGGTATGTACGGACTCTACGTCTACTCGGACGTGGTCGACAACCACATCGTGGGCGATATCAACACACCTCTGTTACGGGTGGTCCCCATTAAAAAGAAGTATGGAGATTAAATCACCCACAGTTTCACCCACATGCTCTACCTACCCGTACGACAAACCGACATCAACACTATCGCGGTGGATATAAGAGATGACACGGGACGACCGGTGGCATTCGAACGAGGAAAAGTGGTGCTGACACTTCATTTTCGACAAGCACGTGCTCCCCACTTTGTATAATGAAGGTACCTTACGAGTGCGATGCACGCAGCTATATGGATTATTATGCCCAACAGGCCAGGGGGTGGCCTTCCGGTATTTGCAGGTGCACGCATGCAACGAGGACATGGGCTGGGAAACATACTCGGGAGTATCGTCAAAACGTTCTTGCCCTTGATGACGCGTGGGGTGAAAGCGATCGGCAAACAAGCGGTACGCAGTGGACTGCAAGTCGCCGGTGATGTCTTGGGGGGATACGGCACCCAAAGAAGCCTTGAAACGGCGGGCCAAAGAAGCGGGAGGCGTCTTGGTGGCCAAAGCATAACGCACCGTAGGGAATAAAAGACGTGCACCACCGAGACCACACACCAGTCGACGTCCGACCCCGCGACGACGCACATCGAAGACCCAGGATATCTTTTCTTAAAACATGTCCTTAATCCACGCCCCTCAACCAACAGTCCTGCCCCTCAACCAACAGTGAATTTGATTTGTGGACCGTCCCGCCCACACAGACCAGTGCCGAACAAGGATTATGGGTGGAGCATCTCCCGCTCTCCAGCATCAACGAAACAGGGCCCATCGAGTTCACCATCAGTTTTGCGGATACGGCCTATGTGGATTTAGCCCATACATACTTGTATGTGAAAGCCAAGGTCGTCAATGGGGATGGCTCCAGAATCATCCAAGCTGCAACGGTGGGCCCGACGAATCTCTGGCTGCACTCTATGTTTCAACAGGTGGATATTTTTATCAGCGACAAACTCATCAGTGACTCGACCAACACGTACCCCTATCGAGCCTACATCGAGACGCTGTTGTCGTATGGACGAGAGGCTAAAGAATCTCAGCTGACAGCCGCTTTATTCTACCAAGACACAGCCGAGCACATGGACAGGGTGGACAATGAAGGACATAACAAACGGAAGGCTTTCACCGCGAACGGCGCCTCGGTGGATCTCATGGGTCGACTGCACGCAGACCCCGTCATGCAAGACCGGTATCTCTTGAACAAGATCCCCATCAAAATCCGACTGATACGGGCGCCTCCGACCTTCGCCTAGATGGCCACTAACGTAGACGGGCATGCAGCTGACTATAAGATTGTCATCCAAGACGCAGTCCTGTATGTCCGAAAAGTGAAACCGAATCCAGCCGTTCAATTGAGACACATGAAAGCCTTGGAAACAAAACCAGCTCAGTACCCTATCCGACGTGTGCTAACCAAAGTGTTCTTTGTGCCTGCTGGAAATATGAGCACCAACAAAGAAAACCTGTTCCTGGGGGAACTACCCAAACAATTGATCCTGGCCTGTGTGGAAAATACTAGTTTCAGCGGAGCCTACCCAGAGAACCCGTTTGACTTTCAACATTTCGGCATCAACTTTGTGGCCCTGTATGTGGATGGACAACAGGTCCCAGCCACGGCCTTAACACCGAACTTTGGGAGCAGGAATTTCATTCGAGCCTATCAGAGCCTGTTTACAGCCACCGGTCAAATCAACCAGGACAAAGGGAATATGATCAGTCGTGAGGACTACGCGAACGGATACACGTTGTTCTGTTTCGATCTGACCCCCACCTTAGAGAACGACAATCAGCTGGCCCTGGCCAAGCAAGGCAACTTACGGTTGGAAATCCACTTTGCACGAGCCCTCGGGACCACCGTCAATGTGATCTGCTACGCCGAGTTTGACAACATCATTCAAGTGGACAAGGCGCGCAACGTCCTGTATGACTTTGCCACCTAACATGGATACAGACCAGATAACCACCGTGCTGAAGAATGACCCAGGGACACGTATGGTCTTTCAAGGGATGTTCGGCAGAGATGTGTTCCCATTAGACCGTATGTATCCTGCTGCTTACGTTCTCAAAACGGACCCGATGGATCGGCCCGGTGAACATTGGGTGGGCGTGTACTTGACAGAACAGCAGGGCGAATACTTTGACCCGTACGGCCTGCCCCCCTCCATCCCGATTTAACAGACTTCATGGATCCAGGCACAGAGACATGGTGTTGGAACAGTGAAACGTTGCAAAGCCTGACCAGTAGCGTGTGCGGACAATATTGCCTGTTTTACCTGTACCATCGATGCCGGGGAAGAACCTTATCTACCATCGTACAGATGTTTGACGAGTACCCCAAGGCCGAGGACCGCGATGTACTCGTATATGACTGGGCCGCCCATCATTTCAATGTACAATATCCGTTCTGCGCTTAAGTTCTTTCAATGTACAAGCCCCCTGTTCTGGGCTTAAGTTCTTTCACGAAAAGCCCCCTGTTCTGGGCTTAAGTTCTATCGATTTCAATGTACAAGTCCCCTGTTCTGGGCTTCAGTTTTCACGCGGTTGTTCTCACGTCTCACGTTGTTGTTGTTAGTTATTGTTGAATAAAAAACAAAATGAGATCTCACCAAACTAGAGCCTTAGGCACTGAAACGGGGCTATTTAAATGTAAAATAGGCTGTTGGAATAATTCCACTAACTCCTTGATGTTCCATCCCATGGCGAAGAGCCATACTTGTAGTCTCACACATTCCTCTCAACAAGGATCTCTAGTGCATTAGTTTAATTGTACACATATATATATATTTAAGAAAAAATTGTGACCGCTGGGACAGACATTTATTATGAAACCAACCTGATGAAATGATAAAATAATGTCCTTCAGCAGCATAAGCATATCCTTCAGCAGTAAATAACAATACGAAGCTGCGCATCTGAAAACCCCTCGGCTCTGGGTACATTCATAATGTATTCAATTTGAACCAAGATGTCAGGAACACCAAACAGTCAAGTCACAAATATACAGATTATCAAAAATTTTGCAATTAGGAAGGACCCCCAAGGTTTCCGTCCAATCAGAGAAACTGGGATTCATTACATAAGTTTCTTGATGCATCAATGATGTATACCAAATTTACATCGAGCATTTGAACGGTATCAGAGATAGAGATCATTAATGATTTCGCATAAATTAAAGATGGCCGCTCATCCTTCCCGCCACTCAGAGGAACTGATGTGGTCATTAATTGAAAGTCTCTTGACACATTGATGCTGTATACCAATTTTCGTATAGAACACTGAAATGGTATCAGAGATATACATCATTAAAGATTTTGCATAAATTAAAGATGGCCACCAACGTTTCCGCCCAATCAGAGAAACCAGAACTGTCATTTGTCGTAAGTCTCTTGATGCATCGATGATGTATACCAAATTTTACATCGAGCACTTGAACGGTATCAGAGAACGAGATCATTAATGATTTTGCATAAATTAAAGATGACCGCCCATCCTTCTCCCCACTCAGAGGAACTGATGTGGTTATTCATCGCAAGTCGCTTGATACATCGATGCTGTATACCAAGTTTGGTATAGAACACTTAAATGATATCAGAGATATATATCATTAAAGTTTTTGCATAAATTAAAGATGGCCGCCAAGGTTTTCGGTCAATCAGGTCCCGATTTAAAGTATCTGTGTGCATCGATGATGTATACCAACTTTCATATAAAACAATTGAATGGAAACAGAGATATGTATCATTATCGATTTTGCATAAATTGAAGATGGCCTCCAGGATTTCCAGCTAATCAGAAAAGCCGGTTGCTTGATGTATCGATGATGTATACCAACTTTCGTATTGAACAGTTGAATGGTTTCCGGGATCATTATCCATTTTGCATAAAATTAAAGATGGCCGCCAAGGTTTCCACCCAATCATGTCCCAATTCAATAGGCTTCTGGTCCTTGACTAGGTGTATAAGCATACCAAATTTGGAATTCTTCAGTGGAACCGTTTTCCGGCTATCTCGCTCACGTACTGACGTACGAACAGACGGACGTACAAGACGACAATATACCATGGCCAAAATTGGCCAAGGGTTAAAAATGAGTATTGAGATACAATGTAAAATCCTGTATCCTGGACTGGAAATCCTGAAATCCTGGACTGGAGCTATGCTGGGATGCATCCTCTCATGGCATCATATTATATACATGTACCTGCCACTACATCCCTAGTATATTACAGTTCTATTTGGTTATCTCCCCTGTCATCTTACACTTTCAAACACAGCGTGTCTGTGATATGCAGAGCTCTTTCTGTAGATCAGGGGGAAATGCTTGCAACATTCCATGAATATTTCAGAAGCAGAATGCAAAGAAAACATTTCTGAATACAGGGAAATTATTACGTAATGATTTGACCACCACTGGATTTCAGAAACTTACCATAAGAAGATAATGCAGAGGGTCTTGAGGGGTAAGCTTAAATGGCGAAAATTCCAAACTGGAACTCAACATACATATTTCATGAAAATGTAAATGAATACAGGCAAAGTGAAATATCCCATTGTTTTCTACAATGAATTACACTTATACTGGTATTATTTAATACTAATACTACTGCCCAAACACGCTTTCTAATGAGAATGAGTTAGTCTCACAAAATCACTCAACATGCGCCTCTCAAAATCTGTGGTTTAGCAGACGACGTATTTTGAGCACGAAAGTAGTGCCACTGGAAAATGAACGAAAACACGCATAAAATGGAAATGTAACTTAAACATATCAGACCTGTTCAAAAAAGACAATCATAGTATACACAGAGCCGGTGCTCATTTTTTTCTGACTATAAGACAGGACCATTAGTCCCTACGGGTCTACATCGCCCCGTGAAAAAACCCTGTCTTGTGTGTTTTCTATATGAGCATAATGCATGAAGTCTATAACAGACATGTGGGGATTCGGTGAAACTGGCTTTGAACACCGTGGAGAAAGTAGCCAATCAGTGGCCTAGGATAATGAACACCGTTGAGAAAGTAGCCAATCAGTGGCCTAGGACAATCCGAAATTCACCCGCACACTTCCGGTGATGCCGCGCAGGCGTGCAGCCAGATAAACCCGCGGGCGCGCGCGCGCTGCGGCCGAGGAAAACCCGGATGTGGAAGAGGTCCCGGATGTTGAAAAGCTCCCGGATGTTGAAGAGGTCCCGGATGTTCCAGTACATGCATTCCATACGTCTAAGGAAAAAATTAGAACTCTTCTGTGTTCTTCGGTCATTCTGAAAACCGGAAGTGACGTCACACACCACCCACCAAACCACGTGACCTGCGCAGCAGAATGTTAAACAGGAACGAGACACTAGTCCAGGCGGATGCCCCCTCACATAGGCTTCACATTGATACCTCACTCGATCCAATCGGTCCACTAGTGGCCCACCTAGACCCCAACACGTCTATTTCCATACGCTTTTCCTACAATTCCCTGTCTGCGCATGCGCAGAACGTCGAACACGAACGACACACTAGTCCAGGCGGATGCTCCTTCACGAATGCTTCACATTGATACCTCACTCGACTTCATCGGACCATTAGTGGCTCACCTAGACCCCAACACGTCTATCTCCATACCCTTTTCCCACAATTCCCTGTCTGCACATGCGCAGAATGTTGACAACGAACGACACACTCGCTCAGGTGGATGCTCCCTCACGAATGCTTCACATTGATACCTCATACGACTCCATCGGCCCATTAGTGGCCCACCTAGGCCCCAGAACGTCTATTTCCATACACCTTCTCTACTGCGCATGCGCAGAATGACGTTAGCTCCACGGCACACCCAGCCCGTTGGATACTCCCTCACGACTGCTTCATATTGATACCTCACTCGATCCAATCGGCCCCCTGGTGGCCCACCTAAACCCCAACACGTCTATTTCCGTACCCTTTTCCCACAATTCCCTGTCTGCGCATGCGCAGAATGTTGACAACGAACGATACACTAGCCCAGGTGGATGCTCCCTCGCGTAGGCTTTACATTGATACCTCACTCTACCCAATCGGTCCATTAGCGGCCCCTACAGATTGCCGAACATTCTCACGAAAACCCACGGGTTTGGGACTACTTTCGGTCCGCGGAGGCAGACCGCATCACCGCCAGACTGCATCACCGCGGAGGAATACATGCCCCCAAGGGCACGCCCTATTCAACCAGACCGAAAGTGACGTCATACACTTGCGTAGAACACTCCTACGCACACCTCCTCATGACCTCCTCATTTCTGCGCACACCCACTTTCTCGCGCATGCGCAGTGACGAGCCATTGAGTTTAACGGTCCTTTGGTTACTACTTAGGTTACTTATGGTTTTATAGGCTGTCAATTCTGGTCTATCCAATTTTTCATTAGTTTATAATGTCAAAATCAAATTGTAAAAAAACTTACACTTGGTGCTACAAGCATCCAAGTTGATATTGGTTATAACTGGTTTGTCTGGGAGCTTTGTCAAGCAATTGCGTGGGTTAAATAAATTGCTACCAAGTTTCTTTTTAACCGCTTTGGTGTAAATGTTAAACAAAATGTTGGTTGTTACCAAATTAAACTTTTCACTGAGTCTGTCAAGCTTGAGAAAATTTCCACTTTCATCTAAAAGCTTCCAGACAAATATGATCCCAGCTCCATACCAATCCTCATCAAAGAAGGATTTTCGCTTGTAAGTGAATCTTGTATTATTCCAAATAACTTCATTAAATATGTCAGCAGAGATATCATTGATACTATTGTATCGATTCTGCAGCTCTTTGTAAAATTTCAGCATATCCAAATAGAAGGAATTTTTTAACAATAATTTGCTAGGGAGGAAATTAGTGAAGAACAAGTTCCAACCCGTCACATGATCTAAATGCTAAGTCAATAAAGGGCTTACATAAACTATTATTCAAGGAAAAATATCGAGCAAGCCAAACCAGTTTTAAAGCTTTGTTCATCAAGGTAAAATCAAGTGCTTTTATCCCTCCTTTTTCCATCTCTAAACACATTTGACTCCGTTTAACCTTTTCTACTTTGCTATTCCACACAAATGAATAAAGCAACTTGTTAACCGCTTTTACATATGAATCATATGAAACAAATTTCGGCCAAAAATGGATAGCATTCTTTGTTTCCAGATATTAAATCGCTTCTCTAGTTTAAGTTTTTGTCGAATTATATCACATTCACTAGCCCTATCTTGATCTACCCTGGACACGGTCACTCCCAGACATTTTATTTCCTCCACTGTTTTAACTGGTAAAACTTGGTTCTCTACCGCAAGGGGAAAGGCTGTAAATTTATCTATACTCAAGCCCAGACCTGAATACCTATTCTGATGTTGGTAGAACCGCAAAATATTGATGGCAGATTGCCAGGTCTTTGCAAATGCGACAGAATCATCTGCAAAGTAGATCCCTTAATACTCGGTGCGCCCTATTAGTAGGGCCCTATACCTTGGATATTGTCGTCCATACGTATAGCATGATTGAGTAGCTCTGCACCCAGAATAAAAATATAAGGAGAGAGGACACACCCTTGCTTTGTTCCTCGTTCATTCTTAAACCAACGAGTTGTCCTTCCACTATTTAACACTGCACTTTCAGTTTTACAGTAACATACCTGAACAAACCTAATGAATGAATCGGGAAAATTGAACAGATTCAAAGATTTGTAAATAAACAAATATTCTAATGAGTCAAATGCATATTCAAAATCCAAAAATAGCAAATATCCTTCTTCAATATCAGATTCTAATAGATCTAAGATCGCTCTAATGTTTTCCCCTATGAACCTGTGACTATAAGGAAACCTGTTTGTGTGGAATGTACAAGCTTTTCTATAACCCGCTTAATACGCTTAAAATGACCCATTCGCATTTAAATGCTTTTCACTGAAACCAGTTGATGAAATACTTCATGTAAGAATCACGAGACAATGCATACAATGTGTCTAGACCTGTGCCTTTTCAACGACACAAAGACAATGGACAATAGTTCCTACATGAAGTGTCGACCACGTTATGCTTACAACCACGATCATCTCAAGGTACTCCTTTCTGGCGTCTTTTCTCTCGCACCTGTTCCGTTTTCTCCTCGACTCAATTTCAATTTTTGCTTAGTTGGGCGTCAACTCACTGGAAGATAGCGAATATGACATCAACACGCTATTTATTCAAACAAATCTCTACCAGTTCAAAACGAGCTTAACCTGTAACGAAACTATCTCTACCGGTTCGTGGAGCGATAAATTGTTAGACCTTTGTGCGTAGCATGCCCGTTGAAAGAAATGAATCGGCCAAGCACCGGAAAGGTCTAAAACCCATAGCTCGGCGTACTCGTAAGAGTATTTAGATTTATAACACTTGCGAGTTGAAGCTTCGTGTCTTTTTGTTATTTTTTGTTTAATTTGGGACACATGATTGCTATGCCGATTAGGAATATCGGCTTCACGTTCAAAGACTCGTCTATTTTCGTGCATATCTTGAATGTACACCAGCTGTGTTTGACACTTTATTTGTGGATTATTGTCCGAGGAATTAAAATAATTAAGCCTCAAAGACGAACAGGAGTTCAACCTGTAACCATCTGGGTCATCTATACGCGGTAAGACTGACCCTGAGATCGTGTGTATCCATTTCCATTGTCCATCTGGACAGAGCATATGAAAAGTAGTTCGCTCATGTGCAAAACTGAAGATGTTCGGCCGGATTCAAATTGAAGCGTGCGTACGTCGGGTTTCCCCTATACGTCATAGAACGTAGTAAAGGTCAGCTTCCGCTATTGGAGGCAGGGATGATAAATGAGCCTGTGAAATGGAGCATGTGCTGTTGGGAGGATGCCCCCAGCGAGGTGGTTGACGTAACCTGCTATTTTCGAGTCATGTGATGTCATACTTGTTCAAAATTACAGATCTATCACACCTCTTGTATGATACGATAGTTATTCATACCTATATATTTTGTAAGCCCAGGCAATATCTGTTTCCGAAGTGGTATGAAAACCTGTAATTTATCAGATTTCTCGAGTCTGTTCTGCGCCGGATGAAGGCCGAACAGAATACGGTAAAATACCGGATATCGCTCCGCGATAATGGAGACACACAATTCGAGGTGTACACAAATGAGAGGAGTTGGGACTACATATCTGGGATATCAACCCATCTGAGCACGACCTAAAATATCACATCATTAGTTCTGCTCCGCGACGCCAGAGGGTGCGGTTCTGAATAACACACTGAAGAAAGACGAACTGATTTCGGGACTACTGAGAGTAGTTGGGCGGCGGCCGGTGTAGATGTACATGACCCTTGGTTGAAGGACCAAGACCTGGTTCCCGGCCAGCTGCTACTCGCAGCTCCAATTTATCCTTACAATCGTCAAGATATAAAAAAAACTTGTTACTTTTTTTCATTTTATTAAAAACAGCACACAATAAATATAAATAGAGGTAAGTTATTCATGACGACTGTAAAATGAGTGTTCAATAGGTTTTCTTCAATTTCCGTATCAATAAATGTAGAGGTAAAAGGCTGTTTCGTCTTTGTAAATCGGGGTGAAAAACGTCAAAATCAACTTTCTGTATTTTCTTCAGATACTGCTCACACATAACCTGCCGTAAGAGAAAAAAAAACAACGAAATTAAAAAAATGATTGTCAAAGCTGATATGATCAGGGGCCAATTGAAGTCAAACACCAACTTTATGAATAAAGTTATAAAACCATTTTGAATTTTATCTTGGTCATTGTCACCCTATATTTGAGGATATTATTGGATAGCACTGGGATTTACGCCAATGCTTCTGTTAGACAGGTCCCAGCCAAGAAAAACCTAACATTTTTTGGGGTCAAAGTTTTCTCAGTGGTTCCGTCATCCTTAACTTATGCCCTTTCAATTTCGCTGAGGGGCCAACCTGGATTTGGCCTCAAATCCAATATGGCGGCCAAAATCCAAAATGGCCGCCAATACCCATAGAAGCTCACAATTTCCTGCTCGAAAATAATTTTCTAACCACAAACTAGGTTTGTTTCTAGTCCTACGTAGGGTATAAATGATTAGTTAATTTTGGAATGATTTGTAATTGGTCTGAAAATTCAATATGGCCGCCAAAATCCAAAATGGCGGCCAATGTCCATTGAATCACACATTTTCCTGCCCTAATATGTAGAGATGGACCATCCTTGGTCCGAATGCGTCCTGTGGGGTGTCATCTTGTAGCTCTCGGGGTGTAGACCCCGATTTGAGGGATATCCATATCATCTGTGACGTCATCGGTGACGTTATCAGTATAAGTAGTAGCGAAAGCGAGCATTTTGGGGGTGCGTGTGGGTGAGTTTGGGGTAAAGATGGACCATCCTTGGTCCGAACGTGTCGTGTGGGGTGTCATGTTGTAGCTCTCGGGGTGTAGCCACGACTTGAGGTTCTTCCATGTCATCTGTGACGCCATCGGTGGCGTAATCAGTACGAGTAGTAGAGAAAGCGGGAGTTTCGGAGGTGCAATGGAGTGCGTTTGAAGTAGATGACGGCCTTTTTTCCATCCAGCTACCCGATAGAGTTACCTGTGAGTGTATGCGCGCGTGTGTGTGAGTGAGTGAGACTGGTCTAATGTATCGTCTGTTTTCATCATTTTGCACATGCGCAGTCTGGTCGTAGTATAGAAAGTAGGCATTTTGGGGATTCGTGGAGGTTTGTTGAGTGATTGAGGGACCATCCCTGGTCAAATGGACCGTGTGGGGTATCAGTGTGAAGCTCTCGTGGGTCAGACTGGCTTGTTTTCATTGGAAGTCGCGCCAATCTGCGCATGCGCAGTTGGGGTGTAGTAAGTAAAGTGGTCATTTTGGGAGGTGTGTGGGGGTCTGTTGAGTGGCGAGGGACCATTCTTGGTCCGAATGCCTCGTGTGAGGTGTCAAAGTGAAGCTTTCGTGGTGTAGACCATGACTTGAGGGGTGTCCCTGTCATCTGTGTCGTCATTCTTGACGTCATCAGTAGGAGTAGTAGCCAAAGTGGGAATTTTGGGGGTGTGAAGTAAGGTGTTTGGGGTAGAGAGAGACCAGGTTTGGTCCAAATGGCTTGGTTGGGATGTCCTAGTGAAGATTTCGTGGGATAGAGTCAGACTGGCAAGTTTTTTATTGAAAGAAGATGTCTGAATGCCAATCTGAACATGCGCAGTTGTGGTGTAGTAAGTAAAGTGGTCATTCCGGAGGTGTGTGGGGATCTGTTTGAGCGATTGAGGGAACATTCTTGGTACGAATGCGTCGTGTGAGGTGTCAAAGCAAAGCTTTCATGGTGTGGACCACGACTTGAAGGATATCCGGGTCATCTGTGACGTCATTACTGACTTACTTGTAGCCAAAGTGGATATTTTTGGGGTGTGAAGGATGGTGTTTGGGTAGAAATGGACCATCCGTGGTCCGAATGCGTCGTGTGAGGTGCCATCTTGTAGCAACACCCACCAACGACAAGCTCAATGCTTCCACACCCTGGTGAATTAGCCCTGAAGTCCTGCGCGCATATACGTACGGGTGTAGTCCGTAATAAGTACTATTCTGATTAGTTAGTTCAAAAGTAGAACAACAACAACATCAAAGATTACAGGTCAATCCTTTCATTATCCCCTCCATCACAGCACATCCACGCTAAGGGAACCACTATGGGTGTGTTTGCAATTAACTTATGCTATTGTCTGTGTATTCAGAAGTTCATTGTTCTGATCTCAGAATGATGAGGGACACGAGTTAATCCCTATATGTACAGACACCACCACACATCACTATTACCACCACCACACACCAGTTCTACCACCACCACACACTACCACACACCACAGGCGTCAGGCGTCAACGCCCGGTGGTGGTGGTAGCTCCCATGTGGCAGAGTTCTTGGATCGGAGCTCTTGGAGCTCAAAGCTTGTGGAGCTCAGAGCTCGGAAGTGATGTCATCGCACGCATGTGCACGTACCTGTGGTGCACCCTGTACACTATAGCCATTAGAGAATAGGGTACACCAGGGTGCGGGTGTGGTGCGGTGTGTGGTGGTGTCTGTACATATTAGGATTAACTCGTGTCCCTCATCATTCTGAGATCAAAACAATGAACTTCTGAATACACGGGAAATAGCATAAGTGAATTGTAAACACACCCATAGTGGTTCCCTTAGCGTGGATGTGCTGTGATGGAGGGGATAATAAAAGGATTGACCTGTAATATTTGATGATGTTGTTGTTGTTGCTCTACTTTTAGACTAACCATGAATCAGAATAGCACTTATCACGGACAACAACCGTAGAGCTATGTATAGGCACGCAGGGCTTCAGGGCTAATTCATCAGGGCGTTGAAGCATTGAGCTTGTCGTTGGTGGGTGCTGCTACAAGATGACACCTCACACGACGCATTCGGACCACGGATGGTCCATTTATACCCCGAACACCTTCCCTCACACCGCCAAAATATCCAATTTGGCTACAACTCCTACTGAGGACGTCAGCAATGACGTCACAGATGACCCGCATATCCCTCAAGTCGTGTTCCACACCATGAAAGCTTTGCTTCGACACACCACACGACGCATTCGGACCAAGAATGGTCCCTCAATCGCTCAAACACATCCCCACGCACCTTCAGAATCACCACTTTACTTACTACCCCACAACTGCGCATGTTCAGATTGGCGGGACTTTCAATAAAAAAACATGCCAGTCTGACTCTACCCCACGAAAGCTTCACTAGGACACCTCAATCGGGCCATTCGGACCAAACATGGTCCATCTCTACCCCAAACACCTTACTTCACACCCCCAAAATTCCCACTTTGGCTACTACTCCCACTGATGACGTCAAGAATGACGTCACAGATGACAGGGACACCCCTCAAGTCATGGTCTACACCAGGAAAGCTTCACTTTGACACCTCACACGAGACATTCGGACCAAGAATGGTCCCTCATCACTCAACAGGCCCCCACGCACCTCCCAAAATGATAACTTTACTTACTACACCCCAACTGCGCATGCGCAGATTGGCGCGACTTTCAATGAAAACAAACCAGTCTTACCCACGAGAGCTTCATGCGGATACCCCACACGGTCCATTTGACCAGGAATGGTCCCTCAATCTCTCAACAAACCTCCACGAATACCCAAAATGCCTGCTTTCTATACTACAGCCAGACTGCGCATGCGCAAAATGATGAAAACGGACGATACATTAGTAAAGTCGGATCCCACTCAATCACTCACTCACTCACTCACACGCGCGCATACACTCACAGGTAACAGGATGGGGAAAAAAGGCCGTCATCTACTCCAAACGCAATCCATTGCACCTCCGAAATGCCCGCTTTCGCTACTACTCGTACTGACGACGTCACCGATGACATCACAGATGACATGGATATCCCTCAAATCGGGGTCTACACCCCGAGAGCTACAAGATGATACCCCACAGGACGCATTCGGACCAAGGATGGTCTATCTCTACATATTGGGACAGGAAAATGTGTGATTCAATGGACATTGGCCGCCATTTTGGATTTTGGCGGCCATATTGAATTTTCAGACCAATTACAAATCATTCCAAAATTAACTAATTATTCATACCCTACGTAGGACTAGAAAAAAAACCTAGTTTGTGGTTAGAAAATTGATTTTCGAGCAGGAAATTGTGAGCTTCTATGGGTATTGGCGGCCATTTTGGATTTTGGCCGCCATATTGGATTTGAGGCCAAATCCAGGTTGGCCCCTCAGCGAAATTGAAAGGGCATAAGTTAAGGATGACGGAACCACTGAGAAAACTTTGACCCCAAAAAATGTTAGTTTTTTCTTGGCTGGGACCTGTCTATGTGGCATACATGTAGGATTTGACAGGAAAGAGAACTAAATTTTAGTTTCATACCGAGTTTTGTTAATAAATATTATGATAATTCCACAAGTAAACCAACACTGTATCGATCGGTAATAATGAAACGTGTGAGGTACTGTAGCAAGGTCTTGTTTTGTGTGGTAATTCTTTGAAAATTCCTTTGGTTTTTCAACTTGACTGGTGATTTCCAACCATTTTTCCAAAATAGTGAATGAAATCAATTCTGTGCTAATGGATACGCACCCTGTTCCCATAGTAAAACATCATTTCTGTAGATACATATTAGTGCCCATGGTGTGCGAAAACTAATCGGAATGGTCCTCTACGATGAATGTCCAGAAAAGTTTTTTTTTGTTGATACTGTGACAGTATTTCACCATCAATGATGATAGCGTCATCAGTCTCCCAGGCGATGTTGCCAGCTATATAGAAGCATATTAGTGCTTTTTCGATTACGCATCCAGAGTCAACTCGACGGAACCGGTGTGATGGATAAGAATGTCCTGGTGATAAGGGTCCCTTTTCATATCCTTTTCTATTGCAACTAAGGACGGACGCTTGTCCCCAATGTAGAGAAAAGTGGTATACCTTGGTTAGAATATAGGAGGCGGACACTCTTAGTCACCGGACATTCTTAGCCTCCACACCAGTAAGTGACATTTTCCCCAGGCAAGACCAATCATTCTATAAAGTGTCCCTCTCGGCCAAAGATAAAGACTAGATCAATTTGTCCTTCACATATTGTCTGTGATTACGTCTTGACCTATAATCTTTGAACGTAGGTCAATGTGGGTCCAAAATGAACTTGACCTGGAGACCCTAATAAAGGCCCATTGCCCAATTTGTGCCTTTCATTGTCACCTGAGCGAATGTTGACGAAATGCGATCCCAGCCGACATCTTCGACACGAATGATCCCCATAGCAAAGTGTGAAGCAATCCTTGAAGAGTTTCAATTGTCCGGAAACGAAATTTCGAAATGCAATCAAATGCGATAAGTTGACAAGGTGTCAACATTTCAGATTTGGAAGGAATCGGGCGGACTCAAACGCCATAGTACCCCACAAGCCTCTTCGAAGCGTCGGGTTATCCCACAATCACGCCTTACCGTGTTAAGAAATAACGGCGTAGCTTCCTTAGGTACATCTTTTTTGAAGGATCTAGCCTAAAATATAAAAAATACATCTGTAGTCATTAAAACACTACCTAAAAAAGTCAATAGGATGAGTAACTACATACCAACTCTTATTTGTGGATATAGTCGGTCGACTGAGTGATGCATAGGTCAAGTTTAACTTCCTTGGTCAAGATGAGAGTATCACATCCTGGTACTCTGTGTCCGGCAAAATTGCTAACAAAGGATCCAGACAAAAGCTCGGCGGAGAAAAGCCGCAAAACAAGAAACAAAAGTCCGACTGTCAACTTGGAATTTCAGACATTGGGTTTCCGAATTAACACTCGTACCAATGTTGAAAATGAAAAGGGACTCGCATCGCCGGAAGCCTGGAGCATATTTCTGTTGTCACCTTGATGTCCCCCCCACCCCCCACCCACGAGGGTGAGGTCCGATTGGCAGCATTGTCACAAAAACACTGCTTCCCTGAGCCAAAAGAGAAAATGCAGCTGAAATGATTTTTTATTGGCTGAAAATTTAGACATGGTGAAAATTTTCTCTTTTGGCTCAGGAAACACAGTACTGAATCGACAAGGGTGATTATAGGTGAAGGCAGCAGTACATTTGTCGTACAACTGATTATTTTAGGTCATCCGGTTATTTTCGTTTTCAAGCGCAGCGTAATTTAAACCTGACGTCTGCATCGTTACCCGAAAATGGGAGATTTTCAGCCTGTGAATGAAAGGTATGGTTGTTGGTGTCCAGTCATTTTTTGATCAATAGATATCGTACTGCATCGACACCAAAGGTCGAGTTATTACTATTATAATTTTTTTACGCATTTTGTGGCGTTGTTTCAGTTGATCTATGTGAGCAGCAGTCCATTATATATTTCTAGTACCATGGGAAAATATTATGACGAAACGGGTCGATTTCATGGATAAAACTGTACATAACGAGTACTTGGAAACTCGCTTCTTGGAGATATCACTGATCCAGATATTTCTCAATTTCCATTCACAACATGAATATTTAATACAAAATATGAATGAATGTGTGCTTGCTTTGTGTCTGTCTGGTAATGCAGCAGTCCATTGTATTACCCGAGGGTCAAGTGACAGTCCATTGTAGGCCTTAGATACGATCAGCTAGAACTAACGATCCAATAAATCGCCAACGCACTGTTGCCACAAGAAATGCTATCTACAATGGACTGTAGCCATATTCTACATACAATCATCATCTGCTGCCTCATTTTAGCATTGCTGCAATTATCTGGTTTGTCATCCCGCCTACATATGACTGTAACACGACAAATGTACTGCTGCCTTCGCCTATAATCATCCTTGTCGAATCAGTACTGTGGGAAAGCTGTGTTGTTCTTACACTGCTCGACTAAATTACCCATGAAATGTTTATAACGGATTCCGATCCCGAGATTTGACTTAGAAGATGGGTTTCATTATTTTGAACGGAGAAAACGGCGTATAAATTATCGTTTTCAAAAATATCAGAAATATCCAGTAGGGACTGCATGTCGGACAATCTCGCGAGAGACAATACAGCCATTACACCACCTAAATGCCTATCAAAGATATAAATACAGCCATTGTTTAAATTAGTTATCGCTCTTGACTTCGGGATCCAATGCAAGCTGAATAAACAATCAAGCCCCTGCATCCCTCGGCCGCAAAAGTCCGGTGTTAAACGTTTTTGATCTCGTGACATCAGGCACCCTGTCAAGAACTGGGCTGGGCCGCAAAGCGCCCTCATGGCACAACAGTAGTAACCAAACGTGATTTCCAGGTCTTTGCTCCTCACTGCGCATGCGCGAGAAAGTGGTATGCGCAGGGGTGTTGTGCGCAGGTATGAGATTTTGTGGCGGTTTTGTGGTGGTGTTCTGCGCAAGTGTGACGTCATGTATGACGTCACTTCCGGTCCGCGTGAATCAGGCGTGTGTATTCCTCCGCGGTGATGCGGTCTGGTGGTGATGTGGTCTGCATCCGCGGACAGAAAGTAGTCCCAAATTCTCCGGCATTCTCCGGCAATCTTCAGGGGCGAGAGGGGTCCCTATTGTACCGATTGGATCGTATGAGGTATCAATGTGAAGCATTCGTGAAGGGGCATCTAATGGGGTGGGTGTGGGGTTGAAGTATCGTCATTCTGCGCATGCGCGGTAGACCAAGGTATGGAAATAGACGTGTTGGGGTCTAGGTTGGTCACTAGTGGTCCGATGGAGTCGAGTGAGGTATCAATGTGAAGTATATGTGAGGGGGCATCCGATGGGCTGGGTGTGGGGTTGGAATATGGTCATTCTGCGCATGCGCGGTAGACCAAGTGTATGGAATAGACGTTTTGGGATCTAGGGGAGCCGATAATGGACCGATTGGGTCGAGTGAGGTATCAAAGTGAAGCATTCGGGAAGGGGCATCTGATGGGCTGGATGTGGGGTTGAAATATCGTCATTCTGTGCATGCTCGGTGGACAAAGGGTATGGAAATAGACGTTTTGGGGTCTAGGTGCGCCACTAGTGGCCCTATGGAGTCGTATGAGGTATCAATGTGAAGCATTCGTGAGGGAGCATCCGCCTGGGCTAGTGTCTCGGCCGTTGTCAACATTCTGCGCATGCGCAGACAGGGAATTGTGGGAAAAGTGTGTGGAAATAGACGTTTTGGGGTCTAGGTGGACCACTGTTGGGCCTATTGGATCGAGTGAGGTATCAATGTGAAACATTCGTGAGGGAGCATCCACCTGGACTAGTGTGTCGTTCGTTTTCAACATTCCGCGCATGCGCAGACAGGGAATTGTGGGAAAAGGGTATGGAAATAGACGTTTTGGGGTCTAGATGAGCCCCTAATGATCCTATGGTGTCGTATGAGGTATCAGTGTGAAGCTCTCGTGAGGGGGCATCCGCCTGGGCATCCGCCGTGTGTCGTTTTCATTCTGCGCATGCGCAGACAGGGAATTGTGGGAAAAAGATATGGAAATAGACGTTTTGTGGTCTAGGTAGGCCCCTAATGGTCTGATGGGGTCGAGTGAGGTATCAATGTGAAGCATTCGTGAAGCAGCATCCGACGGGGTGGATGTGACGTAAAACTGACGTCATTCTGCGCATGCGCAGTATACCAAGTATACGGAAAGATATTTTAGCGCCGACATGGGTCACTATGGGTTCGATGGAGTGGTATGAGGTCTTATTTTGAAGCTCTCGTGGCGGAGCATCCGACTGTGCTCATGGTTCGTCCGTGTTCAAGAGTCTGCGCATGCGTAGTCTGGCCGTAGTATAGAAAGCAGGCATTCTGGGGGTGCGTGGCAGTGTGTTTTGACCAACCACTATGGGTCCATGGTTGTGGTTGAGAGATGTGGGTCAAGCGCACAGACGTCACTTCCGGGTTTCACTAAAACTACCTCCGAACCCAGAAGAGTTCCAATTTTTCCCGTAGACGTAGGGTCCGAATTTTCAACATCCAAGTTTTCCCCGGCCCGGCCGCAGCGCGCACGGGTTATCCGGGAAGTGTGCAAGGGCACTATATCACATCGGGGTATACATTTCATCCAAGTATATCGGAAAGCGGTTGTCTTTTTGAATAACAACAAGTTCAGCAATGTTTATACAGTTTATTATCCCCAATGTTACATCATACCCAGACTGGGGGAGCTGCCCTGGGTATGTTCAGTATGTTCACAGCAAAACAAATTGAAATATCAAACACCATGTTTTATTATTTAACGCACCGTCACATTTAATGTTTACTGAGTTCAAGTCAACGATCAGCATGTAGACATAGAGAGTATATACGGCATGTTATGCTATTCATCAGTGCAAGGGTGACGCATTCAGCCGATGGGGGTGGTCGCGATCAGCTTGGTAACGAAGAACGTAACATTGGTCACCTTCTCTACGACCCATTGTGTGTTGGGGCGTTTACGATGTGCCCATATCAAGGGATCCACGGTGTCCAGTTTCTCCAGCATCGTCTATAGCGACGCCCGGTTAATGATGGTGAACGGCTGGTCAAACACATGGCTGTTATTACTGGCATAATAATACCGTAACTGGTCCGTCTCTTTGTGACGTAAGATGTACCCGAAAGCGACATTCAATTTGAAGACCGTAGCTTGGTCATTGAAGATGGCTTCCACGTAGCTGCGTAGAAGGGTGAGGTCGGTCAGTGGGAAATTGTAGATATCTGGAATAGGGCGATCACGGTGGAAACCGTGCCGTATCATGGGCCATTGGCGCCGATAGATGTCACTCACTGGATGGGCGTCCTGTAACAGATCGCTAGGAATATCCACTGCATCTTCCAGAAAATGTTTGATGTCGTCAGGCGTATGACTAGCAGCAATAATGCAGGGACTGGCTGGATATCTAGGCTCTTCTGAACTGTGGGTACAGGCAGGCTCTCTGTAATCGCATCACCAGTGGCATTCGTCTCCCCGGGCTCATCTTCACTGGGTCTGACCCTCCTGGGTGCCACTTTAGTGGGAAGTTGTCGCCCAAACCGTAGAGACGGCGCATGAATCAAACGCTGATGCCGCCTTAACTGACTGGGTCGTTTGAAGAGTTGACCACATTCATTACATTGTTCCGTCGCGCCCTCGTGGAATGAGCGTTCGTGGTGCAGTAAAGGATCCTCCCGATTAAATGACCGTGCGCATGTTATACAAGTATACTGTGCGCCGTTGTGGATGGAGGACTCGTGCCGTCGCAAATCTTCTGGGCGAGTAAACTGCTTCTGGCAAGTTGTGCAAGTGAACATCTTGGTGCTATTTCGTGCCATATAGGTCTTCTCCCCCATGATATCTACCCCCATGTGTTTAGTGATTATGTTTTCCACCATGGGCATATCACATATATCGGCCACATGCTGCATCTCATTAACGATATGGATACGGTGCTGCAGAAGCTTAGCACGGTGGGATGGCTCCATGCCTGTTGGCTCAGGCTGGTCAGGCAAGTAGCTGCTATGGTCAGATAGGCTGGTGAAGTTGCACTGGTGAGGCAAGTAGCTCCTCTCGCGAGATAGGCTCAGGCTGGTCAGGCAGGTTCAGGCTGGTCAGGTCAAGCAGGCCAATGAATGCAGCAATGCCATAAAAATTCCACCTTTTATACACCTACATAGAAGTACCCGGATGCAGGTGCGGACGTGAAGTGCCCGAATGAAAGACACGGACGTCACCGAAAAGACACGGACGTCACCGAAAAGACACGAACGTCACCGAAAAGACACGGACGCCACCGAAAAGACACGGACGTCACCGAAAAGACACTACCCCCTCAAGACCCTCATACATACCCGGATGCAGTGGCGGACATCACCGAAAAAAAACACCCACAGTCAACTCACCACATACAGTCGCCCCCTCAAGACCCTCATACATACCCCGAGGCAGGCGCAGACGTGAAGTGCCCGGATGAAAGACACGGACGTCAGCGAAATTCTGGGGAAAAACCCCACAGACAGGTCAGTACATGCATTCCTATCATGTTTCCTACTGGTTCCTGCAGCGTGGATGTGCTGTGATGGAGGGGCTAATAAAAGGATTGACCTGTAATCTTTGTTGTTGTTGCTCTCTTTTTGGACTAACCAATCAGAATAGTACGTATCACGGACTACACCCGTAGAGCTACGTCTAGGCGCGCATGTATGACATGGTTTATAAAACACGTCCCTCTGGATCCCACACCCCCATTCCTACGGTTGCAGAGCCATGACGGACACCCATCCCTATGCGACTCGCATTTTACAGCATGCCACCGTGGTTAATTCACTCACGGGTTACTGAGCAGTGGTTCGGTCCATGTTTGCAGATGGCGACGACAACGAGGGGCGACGCCAGATCCTGAAAGAGTTCACAGAAGCGGTCCGCGACAGAGTGCACACGATGGAGAGGTGTGCTATCACTCACCACTACTGGACTATGACAGCCATCCTTGATGCCCGGTCTATGGACCACGAGCGTTCACGCCGGAACCAGCGACGGCTCAATGGCCTAGTCATGGTCTGTGCCCTCTTGACCCTGACGCTGTGGCATTGACAGTGGGACCTGACCATAAATACGAGGGTCAGTCACAGTGTGCGTCATTCACCGATCGTCATTGAGTCAATCAAGTCACCGAGGGACCTGACCATCAATACGAAAGACAGTCAGAGTGTGTGTCATTCACCGTTCGTCATTGGGTCAACCATGTCACCAGTCCTACGAGCCATCCTTCCCCTTACACCCCGGGTGGGATTACACGTCTATGAAGATAAAGTCACCCTCGTGGAAGACCGTGGAGATGTTTGCTGGTCGCGCGCTGAGACCGTATCTAATACGGTTACGCTACACCGTGACGGCTGGACCAAATTTAAATGGGTGTTGAGCGGTGAGCTCGACGGAAACCTCATCCACATAGACAATGCCATCTACGTACACCGTGGACCCTTCTTCCCACGCCTGGGCCGTTACCAAGACCCTACGCGAGGCTTCAGCCTAGACCCAGATCTGTGGACGGCCTTCGAGAAAGTGGTGCCTATTGTGGACCAGCTGTTTACACCGGACGAGCGGTCAGCTGTTCAGTTGGAGTGGGCTCGTGCCCTGAGTGAAGCGGCGGCAGAACCCAATGAACAAATTTCTAGCAATGAAGCGGACGGAGGCAGACGATGATGCCATTGATTATCCGGCTAGACTCAGTCAGCCCAGTGACATGACAACCCGATCCTTTGATCTCACGGGGTTGTCCCTATAAATACCAGAGACAGTCAAATCTTGTACCATTCACGTACTGACCATGACGGAGCATATAATACGGGCGTATCTCAGCTTGATCCCCGAGGTCTTCCTGCACGTTTATGCGGATAAGGTCGATATCATGGAGGAGGTGAGAGACATCTGTGATGCGGACCCTAAACAACTGTGCCCGGCTCACAATCGTCTGTCCCGAGAGGGCTGGACCAAATTCAAACGGGTGTTGTCTGGTGAACTGGACGGCGACCTCATCCACTTGTGTCACGATGTGTACATCCAACGCGGCCACTTCTTTGCTCAATTGGCTTGGTTAGATGGGGGTACAGTCGATTTTACCCTTCACCCTGATCTTCTGCATTGGAAGATGCCGTGGTAGATGTGGATCAAGTGCTTACGGAGGAAGATCGGTCATCAGACGAGTTGGACTGGTCATTGACCATGGACGATGTGCTGGCAGAAGCCAACGAAGAAAATCAGACAGAAGCTCCGGCCCAAGATATACCCGTTATAAATAAACGATAGAGCCAGGGTCCATCATCATTTGTCACCATGAAGAGATGGGAGAAGGTGTTGGATAACTTATACTACAGTCCCGACAGTCCGGCGGCCTATAGTGCATTGACGGCTCTCTATCGAGCGGCCAAATCCCAGGGGATGCAACGTGCCCAAGCCCGAGATTGGTTAAGAAAACAAGACACCTATACCTTACATCGAGCTGCCCGTCGCCATTTTCTACGGCACCGGGTCATCGTGGGAGGACTACATGCCCAATGGCAAGCGGATTTGGTCAATATGAGCGCCTTTGCCAAACACAACGATGGAAATCGGTATATCTTGACGTGCATCGATATCCTGTCGAAGTATGCGTGGGTGGTACCCATCCGGACAAAAACGGGGGCGAATCTCATAGCGGCGTTCAAGGACATCTTCAAGACCGGGCGCAAACCCATGTATTTGCAAACCGACGAAGGCACGGAATTCCCCAACAGACCGTTCTACCAGTTTCTGAAAGCCCAGAACAACGAGACCACAACGAGACCAAGGCTTCCGTGGGGGAAAGGTTCAACAGGACATTCAAAGGCCGCATGTATGAATATTTCACCTATAAGAATACAAGGCGGTACATCGATGTTCTCCCGAAACTTGTGAGTGGTTACAATCGAGTCTATCACCGGAGTATAGAGAGAGCCCCCACATCATGGACTCAACGAATGAAGCTCAAGTCCATGTCTTGTACCAGGCACCGTGCAGCGAACGACGGATCAGTAAAGTCAAAGGTCACCTGAAAGTTACTGCCCAACTGGAGCTGGTGAGCACTTCCTGATTAAACGGCGCCTACCCCGACAGCAGCCAGCTCCATGACCTGGAAGATTCAAGGGGAACCGTTGCTAGGACGCTTTACGAGACGGAATTAAGCAGCCTGTCGTGTGAACACACAGCAAGACTAGTACACGGTGGAGCAGATTTTGAATTTGAACATCTGCGTGGCAAACTGTTTTATTTCGTCAAATGGCAAGGCTGGCCCAGTTCCTTCAATTCCTGGGTCGCGGCCAACCAGGTGAAACGACTAAAGACACCACTGCCGTCATCCTTCATTCCACGTTCGACCACGGTGCTATGGGCAAACAGCAGCTGCCTCTGAACACAGCGTGGTAAACTGTTTCATTTCGTCAAATGGCAAGGCTGGCCCAGTTCCTTCAATTCCTGGGTGGCGGCCAACCAGGTGAAACGACTATAAAGCCAGACACCACTACCGTCATTCTTCATTCCACGTTCGACCACGGTGCTATGGGCAAACAGTAGCTGCCTCTGAACACAGCGTGTCCCAAAACGCGCAAAGCGCAAGTGGGCTTTGTGGTGATATTGCTAACCCTGCTGAGTGTGTTGTACGGAGGTGTGTTTTACGACGTAGCCTATGTCAGCATGCTACTTAACCAACTTAGAACTCCAGTTGTGAGTGGCAGTGAAACCAGTCTACAGATAGCACCAGTCACCTCCGTGATCGAAACGAGCCCAGTCATCACCACCACTAAACCCCGTGTACAAGCCACATCGAGCTCCACAGCGAGTATACAGTCAACACCTACACCAAGTACACCCACTACGTCGGAAAGCCCATCGGATTTCATCCCTCAGTGAACAGACAACGACGACCGACGTTATACCCACCACCATCATCACTCACAGTGAACAGACACGACAACCGACGTTGTACCCACCATCACCACTCCAGTTCACTCGTACCAAATTTACAAGAGCGGGTTACCACGACAGCGCATACAGCTCGAACCATGGACCCTCGGTGGCAGCATCCCATCACTTGCGTCATCGCAGGACCGACGGGCTCCGGCAAAACGCACTTCGCCAGGAAGCTCCTTCAACACGCCGACAGCATGATCACCCCACCCATTGCCCGAGTCGTGTGGTGTTACGGAGAACGGCAGGCTGCGTATGCAGCAATGCCCCACATCACGTTCGTGGACGGCCTACTCAACCTGGCCGATTTGGAACCCAACACCTTGGTGGTTCTGGATGATCTCATGGCGGAGACGGATGCGCGAGTCACCCAAATCTTTACCAAAGGCAGCCATCATCGACGGCTCAGCATCATCTACATTGTGCAGAATCTGTTCAGTAAAAACAAAGAACATAGGATCATCAGCTTAAATGCCCACTACCTGGTGGTCTTCAAAAACCCGAGATACCACTCAACTGCTGCACCTGGCGAGACAGATGTATCCCGGCCGCACACCATTTGCGTTGGAAGCCTTCAAAGATGCGACAACCCCTCAGCACGGGTATATGCTCTTCGACCTCAACAAAGCCACCCCTGACCACCTTCGACTACGGACCGGCATCTTTCCCGGAGAGACCCACCACGTGTACATGTAAAAATAATGTAAACACACCCACAGTGGCTCCCCCAGCTGGAGTGTGTGTTTGATGATGGGGATAATAAAAAGAATTAATACCAGCAAAACGCACTTCGTCAGGAAGCTCCTTCAACACGCTGACAGCATGATCACCCCACCCATTGCCCGAGTCGTGTGGTGTTACGGAGAATGGCAGGCAGCGTATGTAGCAATGCCCCACATCACGTTCTTGGACGGCCTACCCAACCTGGCCGATTTGGAACCCGACACCTTGGTGGTTCTGGATGATCTCATGGCGGAGACGGATGCGCGGGTCACCCAACTCTTTGCCAAAGGCAGCCACCATCGACGGCTCAGCATCATCTACATTGTGCAGAATCTGTTCAGTAAAAACAAAGAACATCGGAACATCAGCTTAAATACCCACTACCTGGTGGTCTTCAAAAACCCGAGAGATACCACTCAACTGCTGCACCTGGCGAGACAGATATATCCCGGCCGCACACCGTTTGCGTTGGAAGCCTTTAAAGATGCCACAACCCCTCAGCACGGTATATGCTCTTCGACCTCAAGCAAGCCACCCCCGACCACCTTCGACTACGGACCGACATCTTTCCCGGAGAGACCCACCACGTGTACATGCAAAAATAATGTAAACACATCCACAGTGGCGCCCCCAGCTGGGGTGTGTGTGTTTGATGATGGGAATAATAAAGAGAATGAATACCACAGCATGGTTGACTTTGTCTCTGTTCTCTGAAGTAGATAAAAAGAGCAGAGTTGTGGGTTCTAGCATTAGTTGTACATGATGTCTGCGCGAGTAAGGAAGCACGCTCCGACGCTCCGTGTATTGAAGACGGCCCCACCCGAGTTGGTCCGAACCATTGTACGCGGTGCGGACCCTGACCTTGTACGCTGTCTGTGCGAGATCAGGTACAACCTGTTAAAAGGCAACGTACCACTGACTCCGGCTCAGAAGACCAAGTTGGCCAAGCATAAGACAGGTCTCCGAACCCTAGTCCAGAAGCGGGTCCCTCAAACACAAAAAGAAAAAGGTGTTACAGAAAGGCGGCTTTCTCGGGGCCATCTTAGCACCGTTGGCCGCTTCCGTGTTGGGTCCAGTATTGGGTGGACTCTTCGGCCGACAATGAACCACACGAAAAAATGGTCCTCGTAGAACCACGGTTCCTTCAAAACCTCCAATCGCCCTACCCTGTCCCACCTACGGTGAAGACCATAAACACCCTCGATGGAGAGATACAACAGATCTTACAGAGACCGGGGTTAAGCGACAGTGAGAAAGTACAACGGTACAATGAGACGCTTCAACGGTACATGACGTTCATGGACCAATGCAAAACCCTCTCTACCCCACAACCACCACCACCACCACGTGCCACACCGCCGACCTCAGCACCGCTCCAACAGCCGCCATTACCAGGGGTACCACCCACAGCCCCACAGTGGGTGGAAGACGAAGTGCTGAAGAGTGTACCTGCATCGTTCAAGAAACAAGCTGGCCTGGTATTGCAACGGATGAAACAGAATCCTAACATGACTTGGAATGATAAAGGCGAACTACTGGTACAGAATCAGGTGGTTCCCGGGACCCACATGACGGATTTAGTGAATGACCTGATGCGTCAACGCAGGTCGCACACGGATCCTCGAGGATGGGAGGTCTTCGCTCAAGGCTTGAAAGACATACATGTACCACAGGAATTGGTGGGGAACCCCCACCGCTGGGCCTTTATGCAGCGTGACTCACCGAGTCGTGCACCACGACAGATTCCACAACCTTGGGAATCCGAATGGGAACCGGAATCACCCCCCAAAACACCACCACCACAACGGGCACCTTCTTTTCAGGCCTTTAAAAAACCACCCTCGATCAGGACACCCCACATCTCCAGAGCCGTGACACGTAGCAAGTCAACGCGACGAACACGACGCCGGACACAACCGCCCAAGGCCTGGAACACCTATTAAAACCAACAGCAGCAGCAGGACAGCTCAGTCGCCATTTTTTACCTCACCCTACCCAGTAACAGTTCGCTGGATGTGTTTCCTGACAACACCGTGGCCAAGTACGTGACCCAGTTACCGCAACCGTTGCATTTACCTGGGCGCTGGGAATGTGGCCTCGTGGATATCCAATACCCTTACTCGTGGTACAACGTGCGAGCCAATGAAGTGTGGTACGAGGTGACCTACGAAGGCAAAAACACCCGGCTCACCCTCCCCGAAGGCCAATACGACACCCCAAGGAGTTCATGGGTGGGCTGTCAAAACTGCTGCATTATAAGCGGTGCGGACCCTGACCTTGTACGCTGTCTGTGCGAGATCGGGTACAACCTGTTAAAAGGCAACGTACCACTGACTCCGGCTCAGAAGACCAAGTTGGCCAAGCATAAGACAGGTTTCCGAACCTTAGTCCAGAAGCGGGTCCCTCAAACACAAAAGAAAAAGGTGTTGCAGAAAGGCGGCTTTCTCTGGGCCATCTTAGCACCGTTGGCCGCTTCCGTGTTGGGTCCAGTATTGGGCGGACTCTTCGGCCGACAATGAACCACACGAAAAAAATGGTCCTCGTAGAACCACGGTTCCTTCAAAACCTCCAATCGCCCTACCCTGTCCCACCTACGATGAAGACCATAAACACCCTCGATGGAGAGATCTTACAGAGACCGGGGTTAAGCGACAGTGAGAAAGTACAACGGTACAATGAGACGCTTCAACGGTACATGACGTTCATGGACCAATACAAAACCCTCTCTACCCCACAACCACCACCACCACCACGTGACACACCGCCGACCTCAGCACCGCTCCAACAGCCGCCATTACCAGGGGTAGCACCCACAGCCCCACAGTGGGTGGAAGAAGAAGTGCTGAAGAGTGTACCTGCATCGTTCAAGAAACAAGCTGGCCTGGTATTGCAACGGATGAAACAGAATCCTAACATAACTTGGAATGATAAAGGCGAACTCCTGGTACAGAATCAGGTGGTTCCCGGCACCCACATGACGGATTATGTGTGAATGACCTGATGCGTCAACGCAGGTCGCACACGGATCCTCGAGGATGGGAGGTCTTCGCTCAAGGCTTGAAAGACATGCATGTACCACAGGAATTGGTGGGGAACCCCCACCGCTGGGCATTTATGCAGCGTGACTCACCGAGTCGTGCACCACGACAGACTCCACAACCTTGGGAATCCGAATGGGAACCGGAGTCACCCCCCAAAACACCACCACCACAACGGGCACCTTCTTTTCAGGCCTTTAAAAAACCACCCTCGATCAGGACACCCCACATCTCCAGAGCCGTGACACGTAGCAAGTCAACGCGACGAACACGACGCCGGACACAACCGCCCAAGGCCTGGAACACCTATTAAAACCAACAGCATCAGCAGGACAGCTCAGTCGCCATGTTTTACCTCACCCTACCCAGTAACAGTTCGCTGGATGCGTTTCCTGACAACACCGTGGCCAAGTACGTGACCCAGTTACCGCAACCGTTGCATTTACCTGGGCGCTGGGAATGTGGCCTCGTGGATATCCGATACCCTTACTCGTGGTACAACGTGCGAGCCAATGAAGTGTGGTACGAGGTGACCTACGAAGGCAAAAACACCCGACTCACCCGCCCCGAAGGCCAATACGATACTCCCAAGGAGTTCATGGGTGGGCTGTCAAAACTGTTGCATTATAAGGCTCTACGGGAGGTCACGAATACATCAAAACCCATCAAATCCTTTCCCTTCAAGAATCACGTGGACTTCGATTACAACGCACACAACGACAAGGCACAGCTTATCGTCACCGCCAACGCGAGTGTCGTACTGAGTCCTATCCTACAGCAAATTACAAGCGTCTAGTCCGTCATTCATAATCCAGCCGTCGTCCATTAGAGAATATCCGCGTCCATAATCCAAAGACCTATTCCATTTTCCATATAACAGTATTAGCACCAAATTCAAAAAGACAATCATAGTATACTAAAACATAGGCTTGTTTCCTGCAAGAGAGAAGCGGTCAACAGTTTTCAATGATGCCGGCAAGACATCATGATGTTCCAAAAATATCAAATCCGTATCGCTGATCAGTATTCTTAATTCATAATATTCGTTCTAAAGTCGTCATCTAAAGAATGATGTATCTCAGTCACGCTTTGATTGTGACTGTTCATATGAGTACCATGAGGTTCTTGAAGTACATGGGTTCATACGGCCCCTAGCCCCGGGTTAAGCGGAATTAGACACAAGTTACGAAACGTAGCGCCATAGATCTTGCACTCTACGTTCGTATTTTGCTATCAGCATGCGATATGTATCGCCATATTTGAGAAACTTTGAGTGTAGGCGCTTGGTGGAATAGCCCTGTTTTTTAAGTTTCTGCACCAGTGTTTTGTGACGTTGATTAAAATCGTCACATTTAACACAGGATCTAGCAAATGCTACTAAGCGAGATATGTATACGCCATATGCAGGCCCCACTGGAATATTGCTGTCCAGAAAGGGATAGTTTACGATGTCGAAATTGTAATCATCTCTTTTGTCATAAAGTCGACGAGAGAGAATGCCCGCTTCATTTTTATAGAGATATAGATCTAAATATGATGTGCCTGTAGGGCTATCTGTAGTTTCGTTCAAATCCAGTGAAGGTGGATATATATCCTTCACTGCCTCATTTATATAGCGGTTATCCACAGCGAGAAGATCGTCTATATAGCGTTTGGTGAATGAGAAGGAACGGGCTTTGAATGGATCGGTTTTTGAAAGCGCCTGCATATAGTCATATTCATAAGAGAACAGATACAGGTCAGCGCTGGGTTTCGATCTACAGACGTTCGCTGGTCCCACCGCCCACCAAGGAGAGATTCCGATGGATATGAAGTCGGGTATGTACGGACTCTACGTCTACTCGAACGTGGTGGACAACCACATCGTGGGCGATATCAACACACCTCTGTTACGGGTGGTCCCCATTAAAAAGACGTATGGAGATCAAGTCACCCACAGTTTCACCCACATGCTCTACTTGCCCGTACGACAAACCGACATCAACACGATCACGGTGGATATAAGAGATGACACGGGACGACCAGTGGCATTCGAACGCGGGAAAGTGGTGCTGACACTTCATTTTCGACAAGCACGTGCTCCCCACTTTGCATAATGAAAGTACCTGACGAGTGCAATGCACGCAGCTATATGGACTATTATGCCCAACAGGCCGGGGGTGGCTTTCCGGTATTTAGCGGTGCACGCATGCAGCGAGGACATGGACTGGGGAACATACTCGGCAGCATCGTCAAAACGTTCCTGCCCTTGGTGACGCGTGGGGTGAAAGCAATCGGCAAACAAGCGGTACGCAGTGGACTGCAAGTGGCCGGTGATGTCTTGGGGAGTACGGCACCCAAAGAATCCTTGAAACGGCAGGCCAAAGAAGCGGGAGGCGTCTTGGTGGCCAAAGCACAACGCACCGTAGGGAATAAAAGAGCTGCCCCACCGAGACCACGCACCAGTCGACGACCGACCCAGCGACGACGCACATCAAAGACCCGGGATATCTTTTCTTAAACATGTCCTTGATCCACGCCGAGTCCTGCCCCTCCACCAACAGTGAATTTGATTTGTGGACCGTGCCGCCCACACAGACCAGTGCCGAACAAGGATTATGGGTGGAGCATCTCCCGCTCTCCAGCATCAACGAAACAGGGCCCATCGAGTTCACCATCAGTAATGCGGACACGGCCTATGTGGATTTAGCCCATACATACTTGTATGTGAAAGCCAAGGTCGTCAATGGGGATGGCTCCAGAATCACCCAAGCTGCAACAGTGGGCCCGACGAATCTCTGGCTGCACTCGATGTTTCAACAGGTGGATATATTTCTCAGCGACAAACTCATCAGTGACTCGACCAACACGTACCCCTATCGAGCCTACATCGAGACACTGTTGTCGTATGGCCGAGAGGCTAAAACATCTCAGCTGACAGCCGCTTTATTCTACCAGGACACACCCGAGCACATGGACACGGTGGACAATGTGGGATATAACAAACGGAAGGCTTTCACTGCGAACGGTGCCTCGGTGGATCTCATGGGTCGACCACACGCAGACATGTTCATGCAAGACCGGTAGCTCTTGAACAAGATCCCCATCAAAATCCGACTGATACGGGCGCCTCCGACCTTCGCCTTGATGGCCACTAACGTAGATGGGCATGCAGCTGACTATAAGATTGTCATCCAAGACGCAGTCCTGTATGTCCGAAAAGCGAAACCGAATCCAGCCGTTCAAATGGGACACATGAAAGCCTTGGAAACAAAACCAGCCCAGTACCCTATCCGACGTGTACAAACCAAAATGTTCTCTGTGCCTGCTGGAAATATGAGCGCCAACAAAGAAAACCTGTTCCTGGGGGAACTACCCAAGCGATTGATCCTGGCCTGTGTGGAAAATACCAGTTTCAGCGGAGCCTACCCAGAGAATCCGTTTGACTTTAAACATTTCGGCATCAATTTTGTGGCCACCATGTGGATGGACAACGGGTGTACGGCATAACACCGAACGTTGGAGGCGCAGGAATTTCATTCGAGCCTATCAGAGCCTGTTTACAGCCACCGGTCAAAAATCAGCCAGGACAGAGGGTGATCAGTCGGGAGGACTACGCGAACGGATACACGTTGTTCTCAGGCCAAGCAAGGCAATTTACGGTTGGAAATCCACTTTGCACGAGCCCTGGGGACCACCGTCAATGTGATCTGCTACGCCGAGTTTGACAACATCATTCAAGTGGACAAGGCGCGCAACGTCCTGTGTGACTTCTCCACCTAACATGGATACAGACCAGATAACCACCGTGCTGGAGAATGACCCAGAGACACGTATGGTCTTTCAAGGGGTGTTCGCCCGAGATGTGTTCCCATTAGACCGTATGTATACTGTTGCATACGTTCTCAACACGGACCCGATGGATCGGCCCGGTGAACATTGGGTGGCCGTGTACTTGACAGAACAGCAGGGGGAATACTTTGACCCGTACGGCCTGCCACCCCTCCATCCCGATTTAACAGACTTCATGGATCAAGGTACAGAGACGTGGTGTTGGAACAGTCAAACGTTGCAAAACCTGACCAGTAGCGTGTGCGGACAATATTGCTTGTTTTACCTGTACCATCGATGCCGGGGAAGGACCTTATCTACCATCGTACAGATGTTTGACGAGTACCCCAAGGCCGAGGACCGCGATGTACTCGTATATGACTGGGCCGCCCATCATTTCAATGTACAAGCCCCGTTCTGGGCTTAAGTTCTTTCAATGTACAAAACCCCCTGTTCTGGGCTTAAGTTTACAAGCCCCCTGTTCTGGGCTTCAGTTCTTTCAATGTACAAGCCCCCTGTTGTGGGCTTCAGTTCTTTCAATGTACAAGCCCCCCTGTTCTGGGCTTCAGTTTTCACGTGGTTGTTCTCACGTTGTTGTTGTTCACTGAATAAAAAAATGAAATCTCACCAAATAACCCTGTCTTGTGTGTTTTCTATATGAGCATAATGCATGAAACTGGCTTTGAACACCGTATTAGCCAATCAGTGGCCTAGAATGGAGCCAAAAGTAACCCATCCATGTCCCGAAAACATTACCCGGGTGTACAAGAACCCGGATGTAGGCGCGGACGTAGGCGAAAGCATCCCAGTACCCGGATGTAGGCGCAGACGTGTACCTAGTACCCGTTCATTGGTTCTTTTATCGATCGCTCATTGGCTCTTTTTCTCGACCGCTGATTGGTCCAAATGGAACTGCCCATCCTTCCCCGGTTAATTTACAATCCCCTTTTTGGGGGTTCAAGCTCTGTGTATCCATGCCGCAACATTGTCTCCGAACCTTGCCGAAAGGGAGACCTTGGACCTTTTGACCTGGAGGTGACCTTTGACCTTTTGACCCGACATGCATCCGCGCACTGCCGGTGCTGCGGCCGGGGCGGGCCGGGCCGGGCCGGGAAAAACCCCGGAGGTTGAACATTCGGACGTCTAAGGGGAACATTGGAACTCTTCTGGGTTTGGAGGTAGTTTTAGTAAAACCGTCACAACCCACGTGACCTGCGCAGCAGAATGGAAACGACACCCTAGTCTAGCCCCCTCACATAGGCTTCACATGGATACCTCACTCGATCCCATAGGCCCACTAGTGGCCCACCTAGACCACAACACGTCTATTTCCATACCCTTTGTCCACTGCGCATGCGCAGAGTGACGATATTTCAACCCCGTACTCATCCCATCAGATACCCCCTCACCTAGGCTTCACATTGATACCTCACTCGATCCAATCGGCCCACTAGTGGCTCCCCTAGATCCCAAAACGTCTATTTCCATACACTTTGTCTATTGCGCATGCGCAGAATGAAGATATTCCTACCCCACATCCATCCCATCGGTTGCCCCCTCACATAGGCTTCACATTGATACCTCACTCGACCCCATCGGACCAGTAGTGGCCCAACTAGATCCCAAAACGTCCACCCCGTATGGACCTATACACCCATAGCCATGCAGTATAGGCCTATGGGCCTACTCAGGCCTCGGTGACTTTTTCCAAAAATTTCACCGTTTCGCTCCGGGACCCTTCCCATCGTGTTCTAAATGACGAGACGTGAAAAACAAATCCAAACAGCCCATATCACAATGAACGTGTGTGAATTTCCCAGGTTGGACCCATACCCCCATATAGCCAGCCTATGGGCCTATATACAGACCTCGGTGACTTTTCCCAAAAATTTCACCGATTCGCTCCGGGACCCTTCCCATTGTCATTTTCTTGGCGAGACGAGAAAAACGCGACCCCACAAGCCATAGTAACGCCCACGAAAAAAAAATGACCATCCCCATACCCCATATAGGCATTTTCCCTTATATTGTATAATACAGCCCCCTATTTTAGGGGTAAAGTCCGTTTTCCGCTTTTTATAGTTTCGGGGAAAAATCCTAATTTTACATGCACCCACCCCATTGACTTGATAGGCAGGTCCCAGTAAGCCCGGGGACCGATATTAGCCCTTTTGGCTAGGGTTGATAGGGGTTTTCCCCTAGTTTAGGGGTAAAGTCCGTTTTCCGCTTTTTATAGTTTCGGGAAAAAATCCTAATTTTACATGCACCCACCCCATTGACTTGATAGGCAGGTCCCAATAAGCCCGGGGACCGATATTCGCCCTTTTGACTAGGGTTGATAGGGGTTTTCCCCTATTTTAGGGGTAAAGTCCGTGTTCCGCTTTTTATAGTTTCGGGGAAAAAATCCGAATTTTACATGTACCCACCCATGACTCGATGCCCCTTCACGAATGATTCACTTTGATACCTCACTCGACCCAATCGGACCATGCAGCGTATTTGAAGTCTGGGGACTGCTTTTTCTCCGCGGAAGCTTTTTCCCGCGACCGCATCACCACCAGACCGCATCACCGCGGACGAATACATGCCCAGGGGCCCTTTGCCGGAACTATAGTGATCCTCCCCTGGCGGAACTCTTGGGTAGATGACGGGGAGTTCCCTATACCTTTATCCCCCTAGTGGATGCATCAGTTACCTCCCCCGGCTAAACGGGCGTGAATAATGGTAGACCCTACTACTCACATATGTCAAAAAGTTTTCAACATATGTATAAAACTTTTCAACATATGTCTAAAAGTGTGAATTTATTCCACATATGTGTAAAAGTTTTATACATATGTTGAAAAGTTTTTGACATATGTGCAAAAGTTTTCAACATATGTGGAATAGTTAATTTATTTAACATGTGTAAAACTTTTCAACATATGTCTAAAACTTTTACACATATGTCTAAAAGATTTACACATATGTCTAAAAGTTTTCGACATGTTGAAAAAAAGGTTTTTACACATATGTCTAAAACTTTTACACATATGTATAAAACTTTTCAACATAAGTGAAATAGTTATTTTATTTCACATATGTGCAAAACTTTTCCACATATGTCTAAAAGTTGCGACATCTGCCGTAGGCATCGACTGCTCCCTGGTATCATTTTGGCGCCTTTTCCTCCTGCAAACAAAGGAACAATCTTTCCACAATGATAACATATTCAGTAAGGTTGACCTTGAAATGGCTGTAACAGACTTGAGTTCGTGTGTTAATTTATCTGTGACCTAGCTGATTACTCCTACACTACCGTATTTCGATCCTGTATGTCAGATGTCTTGTTAATTCAGGCTTTGTTCCTACCCCAGCCCCGCTCTCCTCTTTTGTTTGAAGTTTGCATGGACCCACCGTACTCTGTACCACATTTAGCTACCGCACACAGTTGTTGGTCAGTTAATAATTTAGGATCTTAATTTTCATATATACTCTCCTCGTACTCATATTTATGGAATAAGATGAGAGTATATAAGAGACGAAAAACAAACCCCGAAGAGACCGCGCCATTTTGAAATGGTCTTTAGATAACAAACATTCACGAGAGATTATATCACAGGGAGCAGTCCATTTCCTTTCCATTATCTCTCCTGGCATTTATTTAACATATGTATAAAACTTTTGCCCATATGTGGAAAAACACTTTATTTGACATATGTGGAAAAGTTTTGCACATATGTACAAAACTTTTCAACATATGTGAAATAGTTAATTTATTTTACATATGTGTAAAACTTTTCCACATATGTGTAAAACTTTTCAACATATGTGTAAAACTTTTGCACATGTGTCTAAAAACTGTTTTTTACACATATGTGGAATTCTTTTGTACATATGTGCAAAAGTTTTCAACATATGTGGAATAATCGATTAAATACTGAAACGGCTTGCCAAAGCGGCTATCATATCTAAGCTATCGCGTCCAACTCAAATAACATAGCGGTGAACTTAGACATTCAGTTCTAGCTATATTCCAGTGTGCTAGAAATCAAGCTGCCCAAAGTAATGTGCCAGTGTGACGGTCAGGTGTAAGAAAACGACTCGTAGTAAAACGAGGTGAATGTTAACGGAGTGCAGCTTCTTATTCAGAATATACCAGTCTGTTGTAAGGCCCGACGCCGACGAAGACGAAGCATAGGTCAAAGTGACTTTGTACAGCGACGGACAGTAGTGGGGAAAATGGTCCCTGAAACGTTGAGGAATCAGGGTGGAGGATGGGTCTTGGGGATTAGTTAGTGATGAGGGAGTAGATAGCTGCCATTCGCCATATTTTCAGCATATTTCTTGTACACGCACTCTAGGTGTGTTTTTCTTGACTGAAGTCCAGTTGTTCCACAATTAAACATTCTTTAAAATTTCCCATATAATGCTTGAAGAGAGTTATACACTCTAGAACTTTATTCTAGTCTCTCCTTCATTTTTAGCTCATCTGGGCCGAAAGCCCGATGGGCTAATGCCATAGCCTGATTGTCCGTCGTCCGTCGTTAGTCGTCCGTAAACATCTTCTTCTCTAAAACCACTTGACCGATTAAGCTGAAACTTGGCATGCATGTTTCCCAGAATGTGTTCATGCGGTGTCGATATGATTTTAAATTTGGCTGCATGGCGGTCATGCATCTTGAACTTGCCAGTGAAATCTTGTCATTATTTTTCGGTAACTACTTCATGGATCTTTCTCAAATTTGGTACACCGATTCCCCTTTGGGTCTAGTTGTACAGCATGTGTACTTTAGTTCAATTTGAATATTCAATATGACCACCAGGCGGCCAACTTGGATTTCCCCATGAAACATTGTTATCGTGATTTCTCAGGAAGTACTACATGGATCTTTCTCAAATTTGGTACGCAGGTTCCCCTTGGATTCTATTTGTACAAGATACCTTTTTCGGTCCGATTCGACAATCCAATATGGCCACTAGGTGGCCATCTCGGATATTCCCATGAAAATTTGTTATCACGATTTCTCAGGAACCAGTGGATCTTTCTCAAATTTGGTACAGGTTCCCGTTGGGGTCTAGTTGCGCAAGATACCTTTTGTTGTCCGATTCAAAAATCCAATTTGGCCACCAGGCGGCCATCTTGGATTTCCCCATGAAACATTGTTATCGTGATTTCTCAGGAAGTACTGCATGGATCTTTCTCAAATTTGGTACACAGGTTCCCCTTGGGGTCTAGGTGTGCAAGATTCCTTCTCTGATTCGAAAATCCAACACGGCCATCAGGCGACCATCTTGGATTTCCCTATGAAACTTTGTTATCGTGATTTCTCAAGAAGTACTGCATGGATCTTCCTCAAATTTGGTACACAGGTTCCCCTGGGGTCTAGTTATGCAAGATACCTTTTGTGATTTAATTCGAGAGTCCAATATGGCCACCAGGTGGCCATCTTGAATTTTCCCATGAAACTTTGTTATCGCGATTTCTCAGAAACTGCTAATTGATCTTTCTCAAATTTGATACACAGGTTCCCCTTGAGGTCTAGTTGTGCAAGATGCCTTTTCTGCTCCGATTCGAAAATCCAATATGGCCATCAGGCAGCCATCTTGAATTTCCGCATCTTGAATTTCCCATGAAACTTTATCATGAAATCTCAGGAAATTACTGCATGGATCATTTAGTGTTCAGGGGGGCAACACAAGTTAGAAACTCACCTGTTGCAGTTCTTTAGTAAAAATTTCTTGCACCTACTTTCGCCAGTTACAGCCAGACGAGCTACAGTGCCGTGGCACTATCTTTCGTAACTTTCTACAGGCTTATGAAAGATAATCGTGCCCAAGAAAAGCTTGGGACCGAAAACCCCTCAACACATGACAATATCCTCGGATGACGCCAGTACATCTCTAGGCCTACCCGAAACCCCAGCCAATACCGTAGAATGCTTGCCACTAATCAAACCGTATGCCCCACAAATGACACTGGGTAAAAAAACAACCAATTTTGTTTTGTTTTGTCAGCATGGGAACTGGAACGAATATTATAAACAAAATTTGACAGTTTGGTCCGACGTGTGTGAGAGGTTGTCTATGGCTGGCATGCTTCATGACTTTTCGTCTTTTTAATGAAAATAATGTCCAATAGTGCGCGAAGGTAAAGGTAAGTGCGCGGTAATTATGTTTGTAAATCAACATAGAAAAGTATGCGTTGTCGGCATAGCGATGAGGGAATTGAGACGCTATGAATCTTTACGTCACAGTGTCAGTGTTGGGGAAAGCCGACCAGACCCTTCCTCTTACAGAGGGCGTAACGCTCCTCTCTACATGGGCGTTCTGGGTCAGATCGAGTTTCTGTCAGAAATTAGTGTGATATCTCTCACAAGATGATCTGCCATTAATCTGCAAGGATATCTGCATCACCTGCTGCGTTATAACAGCTAATTTCATTCAGTTCTTGCGCTAATTTCAACTCCGAACACATGTACTGTACGTTTCTGATGGCCATCGGGAAATTGTACACACTCTTACGGGATCACGAAAACAGTAGGAGACATGAAATGTACATTAAAGCAATCCTTGAGGTGTGTATTATTCAATAGGATATATTTGCAGGAACATCGGGAAACGACAACTGTCAAAACTTCAAAAGACCTCCAGCTGTCATGTTCCATTACCTGCTTCGTTCGCCTCAACCTCTCCGCGACGTGGTTACATTGTATCCCAGAATGCACTTTCCTCTCTCAGAGGGTTGTTTGCCCTCCCACCGTGGTTAAGTGAAACGTGAAATGCCCTTAGCAAGCTAAGATGCTCTTTCAGTGGAAAACTACTTTTAGCGTTCAAATATATATCAGAAAGCCGGTCCAAGAAACTAAGATGGTATGACCACGGAAACATATTCAGTGATCATAATATTCCAGTTTTACCGAGAGGAAATACAATTTTAAGGAATATTGGTAATAAATTCTAAAGTTTTATTTCAACTCCGGTAAAAAGCCATACATTCCAACCAAACAGAAGACGATTAAGTGCTATAATTAATTGAATACCAGTAGTTATCAAAATCCTTTCCTTTCAATTCAGTAGAACTTGATTGACAGCCAGAATACAAATGAGAATTAAGAATATATCAGGACTTTCCTAATGTAAACAAATATGCTGGAACCTTGCAGGGGATTCAGCAGTGAAATAGGACAATTATCATAATCTTCTAAATTAACACATCAATATAAGTAAAACAAAAACAGCCTAATTAGTCTCATTGATTCAGTGTCAGGGGTCGAAGGTGAAGGTAGTTCAACACGTCTCAGAAATGTTCACCCTGATAAAATTTTAGGTAACATGTCCCAACGATTTGAGAGTTGTCATGACAAGAGAGAATGTGGCTAACCACAAAAAAATAATTAAGAACTTAATTAGTCGAGTCTTCATGATAAGGCTATCATCAGGTTTATCAGGTAAACTTGTTGCAGGCTGGTCTATAACAAATCCAGGTATATATGGCTAATATACAGTGAAGAAAAATTCAAATTGAATTCCTTTTGAAATAGCTAATAAAAAGTATTAAACAAAAATCCTACTGATTTACCTCTCCACCTAGTTATTATAAAACTCGTTACCTGAAACACATGTATTATTGAATTCCCCTAAAATCAGGAGTATCTGCATCCTAGATACCCCTGGTACACATGGGAATGGATTGTATTCATGGGAAATGTGAAATTTTTTCCCAGCCAATCAGCAAAGCAACATGTGCATATTGGCCAATCAGATCACTTGTTTATCAGGACCATGACAACTGTGACAACAGATTCAAAAACACCACAGTTGCCTGGCTTGTGGCATATTTGGTGGAAGATGAATACCGTATGTACATTTTCAATACATTAAGGAAACTCGATTCCCACCCTTCTTGAAAAATATTTTCAGGACTAATAATCTTTCTAATAATTCGCACATATTAAAAAGGCTTTACAAGCCAATTCCAGAAAATATATTATGTCAATATTCAGCTCTGATTTTTCAGAAGTGTTCACAATTGGGCTACTGTACAAGATGCTGGCAAAAGAAAATGCTCATCAGTTTAATTTGTTTATTGAAGTGTTTGAATGATTAGAGATATCAACGATTACATACACAGAGATTTCTTGCATTCTCAATACTTGAATGCTCGTAAATGGCATACAATAACCTTACCAACACCATAACAAGGGATAAAGTATGGCTAAAATTCAAGGACTTCCCAGCACTGACACTGACAGACTAAAATCTGGGATTGCAAGTACATTCCAGGCCTGGGAAATGGCAATATTCCTACGAAGTAGGCTACAGATCGCAAATTGTCCGGTAATGAGTCAGTCAGTCAGTCCATCCGAATCCTTTCGTCGGCAAAATAAGGAGAACCGTTGACATTATAACCTTGATTTTTGGCATGAACGAGCATTAGGGCATTGTTACCAGCTAGTTCTGATCTGAAATAATTCTGATTAAAATTAGATTTATAATTAACACTTCAGTATATTGTTATAGATCATACGGAGAAAAGTCCGATCATTTAAGCGAGGGAAACATGACACCATGGAATTTGGGAACAGCCCTGGCATGCCTGGTGCTCTCTCGCTGTTGGATTCAACCGCAAGATCTGAGGACAGCGACCTCAATACAGCTGAGCGAACTATTTATAGACGGAGGCTGGTGAAACCCAGTATTAATGTGTTTAACTCCGAGTCTATTCAACTGCTTGATGTACCAGGGCCGGATCACTAAATGACCAGAACATTCACCAATATACTTTCATTTTTTGTGGCACGAACACATCGATGTAAATATATAAATACCCAGAATATAATCTTGCTCAATCTCACAAAAGGCATGTTATAAAGAGAACCTATGGCTGTTATGGAAGGTTGTACATGTACCATATTATGATGAAACGTACCGTAGGGGAGGGTCACATCATATCTCAATGAAAATGCGATCGAGTCCTAATGCCTACTCTACTTCGTAGGTCCTGTGACGTTAGTCACACTGCTCATGTAAATATTAGAAATTCAAGGACTTTCCAGATTTTCAAGAACCCTTGGGAACCCTAGAAAATTAATAAATATTTAAAGAAAATTTGTGTTCTGATTAAATTGATTTGAAGACAAAAATTTATTTTATTTAATTTTTCAGAATTTATTGAAAATAAACATTCATCTACCATCAAATTCCACAGGTCAGGCAACTGTGGAAAACACTGAAAGTGGGCGGAACATGGTCTGCTATGCAAGATGGTAAAGGTTTCATCTTTGGCTCAAGAAGGAGCATTGACATTTTAAAGATGACATTATTATGGATGGCATAATCATGGCACAATGACTCACACAATGTCATCCCTTACTGAATGTATCTTCCTGACATGTATTTATCAACTGGCATGACTGGAATTCTTCACTTCTCAATCTCTATGCATATCACATGTACCGTACATGATTGCGCAAGATACAGAGGAAGACAAATGATTTAACATAAATACAGCTAAAAAGTACAATCAATAAAAACATAACCAAATAATGTTACCCATTAATTTAGTACAAGTACAATTGCCTGTATAGTATGGATACATTAGATATTGATTTTCAGTCACAGTCACTCAGTACCCAGCTAGTTGTAACTGACCAGTACCCATAAACAAGGTTGTATAGCATGCATATTATGTTAAATAATATATACCATGTGCTGCCTTGGAGAATCGAGAATAAAACAATAACAATATTGGATAAAGGGGCCAGCTGTACAGTACAAACATACAACGTGTCCGTTATAATTTGCTGCTATAAAGCAGAAATATTCCAATTGAGGCTCATTAAAACCGATATCCTCATTAAAACATCAAATTCGTCTCTCTATTATTCATTAAAATCTTGTTAGTAAATATCAATGTATTTTATACCTGGGACCTGAGGGAGGCATTCATTCGCCTACATTTAACATCATAATTTAGACAAATTAAAGGTTGGTGACTTTTGCATTGATCCCAGGTGATAACATTGCTTTTATACAAGTGTTGACATACAGGGTTCAGAACAACACATGCATGGACCACAAATAAAAACTCTTTTCTTAGCCTTACAGATCGATTGGTACATGAATGTCTTCAATAATTGAATCACCTGTGAGACAAGTGCAACTTTTAACTCCAGAAGAACATAATGAACTTGTAGTTTGATACAGTAAAAAAATCAAGCATGTGATAGCCAATAGACAAATTTGCTGAGATTTTGGGCATTGTGCACTGTACATATACAAACTGCGAATAAAAGACAATTTATTATATCTATATGAAGTACTGTATCAGTAGGCTACCAGTATATATGGGTTTGGTATAGTTAGATAATGACAGGAAATATATCAGTCAAATGACCAAGAATGAATGACCCCACACAAAACCCTTTTCTTCTCATCTTGTCTTCACTGGAAAGATAGGGACTGCACGTTTATTCCGATGATCAGTCTTAAAAATATACATCGTTTGGAGAGGTAAAGTTGCAAATATGATGAATGACTTTCCATGACTGGAAGCCTCCGCAAAATAGACAATGTGATTGTCTGGTCTCTCAATGACCACATCCATGAAATGAAGAGATCGGGATAAAATCCAGTGATTTCATTTCAAAACTGGGTTATTTAAAAGGATTCATGAAGTCAATGAAGCTTTATGGATGAGTTTATTTTATGCAGGAACTTTGGTGTAACGTAATGGACTCTCCCCCGGTAACCGTGGTGACCAGCTTTGATTCCCTTGGTACAAAACCTGGTAACTAACGAACCAACATCCAACGGCGAGAAATGCAGAGGATACCTTCTGTGAGAGAGTATGGAAGCGATACACTGTCGTTACCAGTAACATGGTTTCCCACAAAACACTGAGTAATGTTAGAAATATAATAGACAGCTTGATATAAGGCGTTAACGTTACATAAGATATTTTTCCTTGCGATACCTCCATTCCAGAAAGCTGCTTAGTCTCTTTTACATCATCATTTTCGAGGACTTCTTTCACTTTCGACCATTCTTTGAAACATTTCACTTCTTCAGAAATTGTTAAGAGGCTGTGCATTAGTAAGAACACGTGACCTGACATGTCAAAAGCCATCCAGGCTTTCTCTGCCTTGATGCATGATTTCTTGTCCGTGTATGCTGGATCAGTGCATTCTCCCGACAGATACTCTACATAGTTCATGCCCACAGTGCAAGCGTACCACCAGAAGGTCGCCACACCTAACCGACTCAGGTGACGCCGGACTTGGTCCATTCTACCGCAGGTATGAACGAAGCTCGTCATGAAAATAAACGCACCCAGTGGAACAAAAGTCCAAGCCCATCCTAATTTCACGAAATATTGGTTGAGAAAGTTCCTTTTGTCAGAGAAAAACGACTTGGGTAAAGCGAAGAGGTCGCAAAACACAGACCCCACCATGATGCCGATCAAGTACACGCCGACTTTCACTGACGTGTCAATCATGAGTATTTTTTTACATAGCGTGATGATGAGTAGAACAGCAAAGTTCCCAACATGAATGGGTTCAGCAATCGTCTTTTTGCCACCTTTCCTGTACGTCGGACGTCCTGTGGGGCGCTCATATTGCGAACGGGAACTGGACGATCCGTTTGATCGTTGTGTTTTCGTCGCCATTTTGAACAACTGTAAGATCACATGTCGAATGATGGGAGGTAACTCTCAGCGCTAATATCCTTAGTCATACTATAGTTCGGTTATCTCCCCCTGCATCATATACACCACAGGTAGCAACCACCCATCTTCATTTTATCCAGCCAATTTCTACGTTCCCACTTCGAACCTGCCTTGATTTATCTGACCCCTTCAGTGTTCAAAATCCGAGGTGTAAATTTCACCAGCTAACGACAGAAGAACCAATCAGAATGTACACATCGATTGCGAGTGAAGTCA
>JAVTVY010009553.1:0-44433 GCA_036873755.1 Hanleya hanleyi
CACGCAGCTATGCCGACTATTATGCCCAACAGGCCGGGGGTGGCTTTCCGGTCTTTAGCGGTGCACGCATGCAACGAGGACAAGGTCTGGGGAACATACTCGGCAGCATTGTGAAAACGTTCCTGCCCTTGGTGACGCGTGGGGTGAAAGCAATCGGCAAACAAGCGGTACGCAGTGGACTGCAAGTCGCCGATGATGTCTTGGGGGTACGGCACCCAAAGAAGCCTTGAAACGGCGGGCCAAAGAAGCAGGAGGCGTCTTGGTGGCCAAAGCACAACGCACCGTAGGGAATAAAAGAGCTGCCCCACCGAGATCACGCACCAGTCGACGACCGACCCAGCGACGACGCACATCCAAGAAGACCCGGGATATCTTTTCTTAAAACATGGCCTTAATCCACGCCGAGTCCTGCCCCCTCCACCAACAGTGAATTTGATTTGTGGACCGTGCCGCCCACACAAACCAGTGTCGAACAAGGATTATGGGTGGAGCATCTCCCGCTCTCCAGCATCAACGAAACCGGGCCCATCGAGTTCACCATCAGTAATGCGGATACGGCCTATGTGGATTTAGCCCATACTTACTTGTATGTGAAAGCCAAGGTGGTCAATGGAGCTGGCACCAGAATCGCTGACCAAGCAACGGTGGGCCCGACGAATCTCTGGCTGCACTCGATGTTTCAGCAGGTGGATATTTTCTCAGCGACAAACTCATCAGTGACTCCACCAACACGTACCCCTATCGAGCCTACATCGAGACACTGTTGTCGTATGGCCGAGAGGCTAAAAAATCTCAGCTGACAACCGCTTTATTCTACAGGGACACGGCCGAGCACATGGACACGGCGGGCAATGGGGGATATAACAAACGGAAGGCTTTCACTGCGAACAGTGCCTCGGTGGATATGATGGGTCGACTGCATGCAGACATGTTCATGCAAGACCGGTACCTGTTGAACAAGATCCCCATCAAAATCCGACTGATACGGGCGCCTCCCACCTTCGCCTTGATGGCCACTAACGTAGAGGGCATGTAGCGGACTATAAGATTGTCATCCAAGACGCAGTCCTGTATGTCCGAAAAGTGAAACCGAATCCAGCCGTTCAATTGGGACACATGAAAGCCTTGGAAACAAAAACCAGCCCAGTACCCTATCCGACGTGTACAAACCAAAGTGTTCTCTGTGCCTGCTGGAAATATGGGCGCCAACAAAGAAAACCTGTTCCTGGGGGAACTACCCAAGCGATTGATCCTGGCCTGTGTGGAAAATACCAGTTTCAGCGGAGCCTACCCAGAGAATCCGTTTGACTTTAAACATTTCGGCATGAATTTTGTGGCCCTGCATGTGGATGGACAACAGGTCCCAGCCACGGCCTTAACACCGAACTTTGGGCGCGCGAATTTCATTCGAGCCTATCAGAGCCTGGTTACAGCCACCGGTCAAATCAACCAGGACGAAGGGAATATGATCAGTCGGGAGGACTACGCGAACGGATACACGTTGTTCTGTTTCGATCTGACCCCCACCTTAGATAACGACCATCAGCTGGCCCTGACCAAGCAAGGCAATTTACGGTTGGAAATCCACTTTGCACGAGCCCTGGCGACCACCGTCAATGTGATCTGCTACGCCGAGTTTGACAACATCATTCAAGTGGACAAGGCGCGCAACGTCCTGTGACTTCTCCACCTAACATGGATACAGACCAGATAACCACCGTGCTGGAGAATGACCCAGAGACACGTATGGTCTTTCAAGGGGTGTTCGCCCGAGATGTGTTTCCATTAGACCGTATGTATCCGGCTGCTTACGTTCTCAACACGGACCCGATGGATCGACCCGGTGAACACTGGGTGGCCGTGTACTTGACAGAACAGCAGGGGGAATACTTTGACCCGTACGGTCTGCCACCCCTCCATCCCGATTTAACGGACTTCATGGATCAAGGCACAGAGACGTGGTGTTGGAACAGTCAAACGTTGCAAAGCCTGACCAGTGGCGTGTGCGGACAATATTGCTTGTTTTACCTGTACCATCGATGCCGGGGGAGACCCTTATCTACTATCGTACAGATGTTTGACGAGTACCCCCAGGCCGAGGACCGCGATGTACTCGTCTATGACTGGGCCGCCCATCATTTCAATGTACAAGCCCGTTCTGGGCTTAAGTTAATGACAAGCCCCTTGTTCTGGGCTTCAATGTACAAGCCCCTTGTTCTGGGCTTCAGTTAATTACAAGCCCCTTGTTCTGGGCTTCAGTTAATTACAAGCCCCTTGTTCTGGGCTTGAGTTTTCACGTGGTTGTTCTCACGTTGTTGTTGTTCACTGAATAAAAAAAAAAATGAGATCTCACCAAAAAACCCTGTCTTGTGTGTTTTATTCCTAATGCATCAATGCCCAATGTGGACATTCAGTCAAACTGAAATCAGTGGTGTAGGATGGGGTCAAAATGTAACCCATCAAGTTTAGAATGCAAGAGCACTATAGTAAAAAATAGAGAGCCAATGAAATCAACCTACAGACCAAGTACGTGTCTTTGGTCTAGGTTTGGAGCGGGCATTTCATTGAGGTACGTGTATACGGTGAGTGAAGAGACTCGTCCAACACGTATAGATTATGACTATAAGTTCTATGAGCATAATGCATGAAAGTGGCTTTGAACACCGTATTAGCCAATCAGTGGCCTAGAATGGAGCCAAGGTAACCCATCCATGTCCAGAAAAACATTACCCGGGTATACAAGAACCCAGATGTAGGCGCGGACGTCAGCGAAAGCACACCGTGAGTACCCCAATTCGATTGGCTGATTGTTCGACCGCTGATTGGTTCTTTTTCTCGACCGCTGATTGGCTCTTTTTCTCGACCGCTGATTGGTCCAAATGGAACTGCCCATCTTTCCCAGGTTCATCTAGAATCCCCCTTTTTGTGCTCAAGCTCTGACTATAGCGATGCCGCAACATTGTCTCATTGGACATTGGACCGTCTGACCTGGAGGTGACCCTTTGTCCTTTTGACCCGCGTCCGCGCGCGCACTGCCGGGGATGACGCGGGATGACGCGCGCTGCGGGGCGCTGGGGCGGGGCGGGAAAATACCCCGGCGGTTGAACATTGGAACTCTTGTGGGTTTGGAGGATGAACATACGGACGTCTAAGGGAAAAAATTGGAACTCTTCTATGTTTGAAGGTAGTGTTTAGTGAAAACCCGGAAGTGACGTCACAACCCACGTCACCTGCGTATATACTCCTGTAAAATAGAGCCGATTTTATTTCTTTGGAAGGGGCAAGGTCAATAGGACTTGCGCTTTTTATACTACTAAGCTGTGAAGTAGATTACATCTTACATAGGCCTTAAGGCCGTGATATGCATATGAAGTATTCTGGGGCATGGTCAGTACTTTCCAATTTTTCCTTCGTCTACTACTCGCCGATTTATATTTTCAATGAATACAAGGTTGTCTTGAGAAATATATCTCAAAATATGATTAATTAATGATTTTCCATCATGACAAACGAAAAACCGGCTTCCAACAAATATGGCCGTGGGTATTCGAAGCTCGAAGTCAGAAAATTGCCAAACTTCAAAAATTCAGATCTCAGCAACCAGAACGTCTTATGGGCTCACAGTTATTCACAATATCGTAAAATATGTATGCTTGCTAACCTTAGTTGGATTCGTCATGAAATCATTTAGGAATAAGTAATTCGGGCACTTTTTTGTGACATAGCAAAACGAAGATGACAGCCGTTTCCCTTTTCGCTGCGATGGTTTACACGAAAAACCGGCTCAGTTATAAAAAATCCATATCTCCGTAAATATGAAATGTCCAAACTTTTACGTCAAGACAATATTCTTTATATATGTGTACTTCCTATTTCCCGCAGGAATTTATGGAATATCAATTCTTTCCGCAATAAACTTACAATTTACTGGCAGTGGTAACGAAATTCTCCGTGTCAATTTGAGGTGGATATGAAAACGCACTGACTCACACGTGCACTGGCAACAATTCGCTACAGTGTAATGAAATGTGTTCATTTTTTAGGCGCCCATTTTCTACAACCTATACAGCCAACGTGGTTTATTAATATGCACACACATATGTTTTTCTTATAGTTCATTGGCTGAACCGCGAGGCCGGGGGAAAAATATCAAACTAATTTCGCCTCGCGAGCAGCGTGTGCGGTGAACGCAAGCCAACAGCTCAGCAGTTTTACCGGACAGGCCAATGAATGGCATGTTATTTTGACTCGATTCATACGCTCGACTCTTCAAAATGGACTTGAAGAAGACGTTATGCGGGAGCTGAAATCAATTTCTTGAAACTTTTGCTCACCGTGTGCGCTGAAACAACAACAGAGCTGACAGGCAATTGAGGCCGTTAGCTCAGCTGATATCTCTCGTGTGCGCCGGATTTTATACCGAAGGAAATATCTGTGAATTTCGAAAGATAGTGCCACGGCACTGTAGCGCTCATCTGGCTATAACTGGAGAAAGTGGCTGCGAGAAATTTTTACTGAAGAACTGCAATAGATGAGTTTCTAACTTGCATTGTCTCCCCTGAAAAAAATGGCAACATAGTCGATTTCACAGGAGGTCAAGCTGTAAATTCATGATTGTAATTGGAGGTTATGGAATAAAGGCAATTATACCAAAATATAATGTGTGATTGTCAGAAAGCTGTATAAGCAATAACCAGAACCAATTTTTATTATGTGATTGCAGTCGTTCGTCCGTCTGTCCACTTCGTGTCCGGACGGTACATTGGACAGTTTTTAACCTACGATTCCAATATTTTGTGGGTATATGCACCAGGGGAGACATGTCGAGTACGAAATATGTGCGACTGGGTTGTTACGATGGCAATGAGATGTAACAGGACATTTTTCCAATGAAAGTAATCTCTGGTGAGGTATGGCCTAACCAAGACATACCATCTGTCTGCGAAGATGTAAAAGATAGTGCCACGGCACTGTAGGTCAACTGTCTGTAACTGGAGAAAGTAGCTGTGAGAAATTTTTACTAAAGAACTGCAATAACTTGTTTCTAACTTGTGTTGTGTTCTAACTTGTGTTGTCCCCCCTGAACACTATAAAGTGATCCATGCAGTTATTTCCTGAGATTTTATGATAAAGTTTCATGGGAAATTCAAGATGCGGCAATATTGGATTTTCGAAATGAACCAAAAAAAGGTATCTTGCACAACTGGATCACAAGGGGAACCTGTGTATCAACATCCATGCAGTAATATCCTAAGAATTCACGATAACAAAATTTCATGGGGAAATCTAAGATGGCCACCTGGTGGCCATATTGAATTTTTCAATCAGACCATATATGGTATCCTGCACAGGTAGACCCCAAGGGCAACCTCTATACCAAATTTGAGAAAGATCCATGCAGTAGTTCCTGAGAAATCACGATAACAATGTTTCATATGGAAATCCAAGATGGCCGCCTGGTGGCCATATTGGATTTTTCAATCAGACTACAAGTTGTATCTTGCGCAACTAGACCCCAAGGGGAACCTCTAGATCTGTACCAAATTTGAGAACGATCCATGCAGTAGTTCCTGAGAAATTCACGATAACAAGATTTCACTGGCAAATTCAAGATGGCCGCCTTGTGGCCATATTGGATTTTTCAATCAGACCACAAATTGTATCTTGCACAACTACACCCAAGGGGAACCTCTGTACCAAATTTGAGAAAGACCCATGCAGTACTTCCTGAGAAATCGAGATAACAATGTTTCATCTCGAAATCCAAGATGGCCGCCTGGTGGCCATATTGGATTTCTGAATCAGACCACAAAAGTATCTTGCACAACTAGACACGAAGGGGAACCTGTGTATCAAATTTGAGAAAGATCCATGCAGTACTTCCTCATAAATCACGATAACGAAGTTTCATAGGGAAATCCAAGATGGCTGCCTGGTGGCCATATTGGATGTTCGAATCAGAGCAGAAAAAGGTATCTTGCACAACTAGACCCCAAGGGGAACCTGTGTACCAAATTTGAGGAAGATCCACAAAGTAGTTCCTGAGAAATTGCAATAACAATGTTTCATGGGGAAATCCAAGATGGCCGCCTGGTGGCCATATTGGATTTGTGAATCAGACCACAACAGGTATCTTGCACAACTAGACCAAGGGGAACCTGTGTACCAAATTTGAGAAAGATCTATGCAGTAGTTCCTGAGAAATCGCGATAACAATGTTTCAATGGCAAATTCAAGATGGCCGCCATGGCGGCCATATTTAAAATCGTATCGACACGGCATGAACAAATTCTGGTGTACTCATTGGGGGGAACATGCATGCCAAGTTTCAGCTTAATCGGCCAAGCGGTTTCAGAGAAGAAGATGTTTACGCACAACGGACGACGCACAACGGACGACGCACAACGCACGACGCATGACGGACGACGGACAGTCAGGCCATGACATAAGCCCATCGGGCCTTCGGCCCAGATGAGCTAAAAAATGCGTGACAAGCCAAGAAACAGAAAACCGCTGGGATGTGGACACCAAACCAGGGAGCCTGTATGTGCGTTCATTTCATCCACGTAGTATACTGAACACCGGATTTACCGAAGGAAATATCTGTGAATTTCGAAAAAATATATATGGAAATGAGATTGGTGGTAATACGCATATTTTTTTAGCATACGAATGCATGGTGATGAAGGCTTCATGGTGTGTTATACCCACCTAGGAAAAAAACAGCCCCAGATATGCATCAAACACCCGGGAGTATGGGATATAGGTATACATCTGGACTAAACTCTTTTATCAGGTAAGCTAGACTTTAGTACTATACTTGCGTTGAAACCCATGCAGACAACCTATTCAAATTTCAATGCATTGGCAACATAGCGTCGCACGAAATATACGCGCCCCTGTTGACCAGGATTTTTTTATACTCCTACAACAACAGACAATTTGAAGACAATTTTCTAGCGGGGTGTTTTCTTGAACATAATTGCTGTAATATACTCTTCTTTTTGTGGACGCTAAATATAGGGGAGAAAATGGCAACATTGTGACCAAACCATAACAGTTGACAGCTGTAAAAATAGATACCGTGGCATAAATTAGTTGTGTGTCCCAACTAATCTATTGAGAACGTTTTGTTTGATTTTTTTAGAAATATATATTGTTGTGTTCTGAAACTTATGTCACTGGTAAAATGCAATTACTATAGTATTCATTCAAAATATTAGCAAACAACATTCTGTAGAACTATCTGTTTGAAACATTTTCTGTTTTGGGTGTCATTCTCTGGGTTAAATATTGGCGTCAGCCATTGTTGATTTGGACCAGTTCAATACTCGTAGGTTTGATAGGCATTCTTTTCCATTCATGGAATTTTTACAGTTCCACAGTGTCACAAAACAACAATAATGCCATGATTACAAGCGTCTAGTCCGTCATTCATAATCCAGCCGTCGTCCATTAGAGAATATCCGCTAGAATAAGACGTTACAAAGACAATTTATCAATACTGACCACAGTAGCAACGTCATAGCGTTGACCCTGACGTCACAATAGAAAATGACAACCTCCCACTCCTATGCACATATGGGAACAGTCCCCTCAGCCTTGGCGACGTCAAAATTTAACCCAGAGAATGACACCCAAAACAGAAAATGTTTCAAACAGATAGTTCTACTGAGTGCTGTTCGGTAATATTTTGACTGAATACTATAATATTTGCATTGTACTAGTGACGTAAGTTTCAGAACACAACAATATATATTTTTCCAAAAATCGGACAAAACGTTCTCAATAGATTAGTTGGGACACACAATAGAGAGAGCATTTCAGTACACCTCAAAAAAAATGAAACCTGGACGGGTATCCTTCATCTCGAGGGGACGCAAGTTCGATTCTTGCTTTCATTATGTGAGTATGTGTTGGACATGTGATCTTTAAATTTTATTATCATCAATACACCTAAACGGTATAGTTCAACCCCACCCCAGCCCATTAGATGTCCCTTCACCTCACCTTCAATTTGATACCTCACTCGACCCCATTGGTCCATTAGGGCTCTCCTAGCTCCAAAAAGGCTATTTTCATACCCTTTTGGCCGCCGCGCATGCGCAGAATCACCCTAATTCAACCCCACACCCAGCCCATCAAATGCCCCTTCACCTCACCTTCAATTTGATACCTCACTCGACCCCATTGGTCCATTAGGGGCGCTCCTAGCTCCAAAAAGGTTATTTTCACACCCTTTGGCCGCCGCGCATGCGCAGAATGCCGATAGTTCAACCCCACACCCAGCCCATTAGATGCTCCTTCACCTCACCTTCAATTTGATACTTCACTCGACCCCACTGGACCAGTAGTCAATCCCCTAGCTCCATCACGGCTATTTTCATACCCTTTGGCCGCCGCGCATGCGCAGAATCACCCTAATTCAACCCCACACCCAGTCCATCAGATGCCCCTTCATGAATGCTTCACATTGATACCTCACTCGACCCCACTGGACCAGTAGTCAATCTCCTAGCTCCAAAAAGGCTATTTTCATACCCTTGGGCCACCGCGCATGCGCACAATGCCGATAGTTCAATCCCACACCCAGCCCATTAGATGCCCCCTCACCTAAGCTTCACTTTGATACCTCACTCGACCCCATCGGACCAGTAGTCAATCCCCTAGCTCCAAAAAGGCTATTTTCATACCCTTCGGCCACCGCGCATGCGCACAATGCCGATATTTCAATCCCACACCCAGCCCATTAGATGCCCGCTCACCTAAGCTTCACTTTGATACCTCACTCGACCCCATCGGACCATTTTATCCAGGGACTACTTTTTCTCCGCGGAAGCTTTTTCCCGAGACCGAATCACCGCCAGACATGACTGCATCACCGCGGATGAATACTCCCACCACACACGACACAAAAACTGGCCGCCATCTTGTACCCACCTCCCACCACACGACACAAAAACTGGCCGCCATCTTGTACCCACCTCCCACCACACGACACAAAAACCGGCCGCCATCTTGTACCCACCTCCCACCACACGACACAAAAACCGGCCGCCATCTTGTACCCACCTCCCACCACACGACACAAAAACCGGCCGCCATCTTTGTACCCACCTCCCACCACACGACACAAAAACTGGCCGCCATCTTGTACCCACCTCCCACCACACGACACAAAAACCGGCCGCCATCTTGTACCCACCTCCCACCACACACGACACAAAAACTGGCCGCCATCTTGTACCCACCTCCCACCACACACACACACGCATGCGCACACCACCCATTGTGACGTCACAAAAGGTTCTGCGCATGCGCAGTGAGGCGCTGTCGCGCGAATTTGCTTGCTGTATACTACTCGTAATATCTTAGTGAATTTAAACCAAATTTTGTCGTTCGTACCCTGGGAATGCTTAGTTTTCCGTCATCTCTGAGTGAGTGTCTAGAATACTGTAATTGAAATATATCTTTCATGTATGGGGCGTTTTGGTCAAGTGTTTTGAAGATTTCAAGAAGAATCGTTTTCTCTCTACTGATTACGAGAGATGGTACATTTGCTTTCTCCAGTAATATTTCATACGGTGACACATAATCGTTGAAAACGAACCGGAGTGCCCTTTTCTGGATTCTTTCCAGAGAAAGTTTGTCTTTCTGACGACAGTGGTGCCATACTGGAGAGCAATAGTTGAAATACGATAATATAAAACATCGAAAAATATCCATTCTGGCAGATTCAGTGAGGTAAGCAGACAAACGTTTTAGCACACTCACAGATCTATTTGCTTTGGTCCTCACCTTGGAAACATGTTCACCGAAGTTTAGTAAGTGATCTAGAGTTATACCCAGTACAGTGGCCTGACTCTGACTCGTTATCTCAAGCGAGTCTAATTTCATTGTATGCGTTAACACTTCCGCTTTAGGACTGATTATAAAGAGTTGAAATTTGTCAGGATTTGCAATCATACAGTTGTCCTCAAACCAACCGACAGCTTTCCTTGTCTCACATTCTAGAACAGATAACAGTTCTTCAATCGATGCTTTATGGTCAAACAAGGAATTATCGTCAGCATAATTAATTTTCAGTATGTTCGATGCTGATATCAGGAAGTCATTAATAAAAACATTAAAACATTCAGGTCCCAGTATGGAGCCTTGAGGCACACCAGATAAAATAGGTAACCAGGAACTGACAGTTTGGCCCAAACGCACTCTTTGTTGTCTATTGCTCAAATAACTTTGAATTAGACATACCGCGTTTTCAGAGAAACCGTACGCTTCAAACTTTGCTATAAGTAGTTTGTGTGGTAGCGTATCAAAGGCCTTGGATAGGTCCATAAAAACAGCTCCTACATATTCTTTCTTATCTAAAGCAGTTTTCCAAGATTCTAGCATATTAATCAGTGTTGCCTGACAGCTATACCCTTTTCTGTACGCAGACAGAAAGGGTGAGAACAGTTTCTCAAAATGATACTTCATTTGGATTGATATACATCGTTCAAATATTTTTGAGGTTGCAGTCAGCACACTGATTGGTCGATAATTTGATTTGTTCATTTCGTCTTTCTTTTTATAAACGGGGGTAACCTCAGCTTGCTTAAGCTGACAGGAAATATGCATGTATAGAACATTTTATTGACAATGTTAGCTAGTGGTCTACATATGATCTCCTTGCTTGCCTTAAGGGCTCGAGCAGGAATGTTATCATATCCACAGCTTTTGCTTGGATTCAGTTTGTGAATAATCTTGAGAATTTGTTCATGTGATACACTGTCAAAGCAGAACGGTAAAGAGTTTCCCAGTCTTTCAGATGTATAGTCTTTAATTGCTAGTATACTGGGATGTGTGCTCACCTCCTTTATTTAATTCAGATGTGTTCTGATTTAGTGATCCCGGCGCAACAATTTAGCACCGTATAAGATTCATTGGAGTTCCGCTGGCCGCGGTGCATTCTGGGATTGAAGAAAGATAAACAAATCGATCACGTGGTTCCCCAAGCCTGCAGAAGCATGGAAGCATAGGCTGACAGTGGAAGATTTTAGGAGTTGTAAAGGCCCTCCAACTACACGATTTTTTGCTTCAAATGGGTTTGATGTAATCGTCAAAAATAAAATATAAACTTGTTATCCCTGTTTAGTCGCACATAAGGAAAAAAACACAGTTATTCTGACTGGCAAGGCTTAAACTTGCGCCACATTTTTTGGTCGCTGTGCGTGGTCCCGCGTCGAGGCTCACAACGGGTGGGACCCGCAAAACGCATAGTCAACATACTTGATTGAATTCACTCACGTACTCAAGCGGACCCTCTCATTAATTTAAGCCTGGCAGGTGACCAGAGTTATTGTTCTCTTTTTTAAAGCTCTTTTTCCCCACACCTGACTTCACTACGCAAACGGAACGGGTTCTGACAGGCAAATCACAGAGCATGTTGAACCTCTTTGAATGTTTGCGATCGTTTGGCATTTTCTGCGGGTGAATTTTATATGCTAGCGTGTTGTTTTGGGCGTCTCTTTTTTCGCGAATACCTGTATTTATTTTCTCTGTCACCAAAAAACCCACTTTGCCGAAAAAATTCAAAAACGGCAGATAACAGTGCCAGCCAGCTATGTTGTCATATACAAACGTTTGACCACGTGGCTTTGTTTTTCTTTCCTAAGACCCGGATGTGACATGCGCACTTGAAACCACGACATCCCTTATTATGTTCCATGTAACCTTTCATAATCAAAGATGGCGGAAAATTTGAAAATGGACGAAGTTCAAATTCAGGTATTGCGCCCCTTCCTCAATTGTTTGAATGGGAAGCGTGTGAAGGCTCCCGAAACAGGTGGGGTTGTATTCATTTATTTTGGTAAATCCTGCATGAGCTCCCCAGTTATTTCCCACCTGTTTCGGGGCGCAATACCTGAATTTGATCTTCGTCCATTTTCAAATTTTCCGCCATCTTTGATTATGAAAGGTTACATGGAACATAATACGGTGCTAAATTGTTGCGCCGGGATCACTAAATCAGAACAGATCTGAATTAAATAAAGGAGGTCAATATGGAAGCTACCATCGCACTTTTTTTTTTGCAGTGTGTACGTACCGTAAATAATAAACAAAGAAGAAAATACTCCAGTAGAACACCGGCTCCAAAACGTCTTCTCGTCACAACAGATCTCTGCGTCGCGCGTTAAACACAACATAGTTGCAAAAACAGAACCAGAATCAACGTTTTATTGCACAATTATGCCACATGGGTTAACTGTCTCGCTGCTGGGGGCCACACGTAGTGGCCGCAGTGTAGTGTGCTGCGGGCCCACCATGTGGGCCTGCAGTATTCGTGATGATACAAATTTTGGAATTATTATTTTTATTAAAATTATGTTAAAAACCCAATAAGATATATGATATTTTGTAAGCGAAGTTCACAATCTTTGAATGGAGCTTTTTATTTTTATATTTTATCAATCAGCAGAAAACAAATGGGAGGAGAAAGCACGATAATTAAAAAAAAAACGGAGTAAATTCAGAAAAATGAACACTTTTAGATGCACAAATGCTAAGCAAGTTAGCAGCGTAACAGTTAAAGGCGAACAAATTGTAACTATCAAACCTTAACGATGTTCCATCGAGAAAGTTTTACGCTCTGATACCGTGTACACCGAAGAAATAACAGACTTATTTTACCCCACCTGTTCGCGCCGGGGGCGACCTCATTCACATGCATTCGGCGGATTTGAGGGTACCGGTATATACATGTAGGTCATATACTACGATTAGCTTATAGTATTGGACCCTTCTACGGAGGGCCAATGTCTGGCTGATACAGCAACAACAACATTTTCCTGATGTTGGACTTCCGGTTCCTGTCGATGTCAAGTGGAAGTTTGATTTCTCTTCTTCAGCTTTCAAGCTAGTTTTTCCTCGTTAAATTGTGTTTTTGTCTTTGTATATAATACTGTTTATCCTTTAAAGATAAACCATTTTATTCTGTATTGCCCGCCCAGTTGGAGTTGTGAGATTTACTGGTAAGAGTAGCCTCCCTTGGTGTGATAGGCTGCGCAGTTGTCATGTTGTCGCCACATGATTGAATTGCATAGGCAATTGTTCCTGTTGGGGGGTCCTTGAATTGATCGGCCTCTCGCGTCAGGGTTTTTGTGGAACACACACACGATTAATTTCGTCTTCACATTTTTGGAGTTTTTTCTGTATTTTTGGTCAAGCTTGTTGCTATCCATCTGGTCATCGGGTTTGAGAAATTAGTTTTTTAACTGAAGGCGAAGTCCATGAAGCGGAAATATTTGATTATTTACACTATTTTTCAGATTGTGTTGCCTGTGGGGTACGGCTGTGTACAGTGGCACGCGGTAGCGCCATGCAGTGAGTGCGATTGAGGTCAAACCGCCATCAACTCGGTCAAGTGCTGTCAGTGTTTCAACGGTTGGAATACGCTGTACATAAATAACCGAGGAATCTTGTACCATGTGGACAGTTGGTGGACTCCGACTGAACAGGACAACTTGGAAGATTTCCAAGTAACTTGGTGAGTGTATGTCCGTGACTAAATTATGGGGTAAATCATGGGACGGCCGTATAAAGGCTATAATAGTTACCGTACCAGTACTGATGTAATTGTTGTTGTTGTTGTTACTATTGTTTTGGAAATTCAACAACTCAAGCGGGGATGTATTTATGATGAACAGATAAACTTCTTCTGGAGGTTCCCCAATCTCAGTTTTGGAGTTATAACAATTTCTTGTTCACTTGTGTTCACATGAGCCCCCTCCCACCCACCTGTGATGGTTTAGCTATAGAACCTGTGCTGTGTAGGTGGGCGTGGCAGTTTTCGCTACACAGCCATTCCTGGGCTAATGGTTACCTAGTACATGTACTGTCTGGCGACGATAATCTGTGAAGTACCGTTTCGTGGCTGAAAACGCCAACAGTAGATGGTGTGTGCATGCTCCCTGTTGGAATTTGCCAGGGCAAATGACTTAATTGGGGCGAGTTAAATGATCAAGTTATTTATCAGTTAATGCATCACTCAAACAATTATCAGCATGCAGTTTTATCATTTTTGCTGATGGGGCATGTTTTTAGGAATCCTTTTCCCAGATGCGGTAAGAAAATTAAAGTGGAGTCTGCAAATCCAATGGATATATAGCTGAGTGCTATTTCAGTTATTTCAGTAGTATATATCGTCATACCTAAAATTGAAGTACTGCCCTTGTCGCATTGACATAGTTATTTGGATTTCACTCATCCCAGTTCAGCATAGTTCTAACATTTTGTTTTTTACACCCCCAAGTGCATGTACTTGACTATAATAGGCCTATGTGGACTAGAGGGTCGTATTTTCTTCATATATACATTCGATGAGAATGATAAGGTGAAAGTGTACAAGTGTGAATTGAATCAATGTCACAGTGACAATTTGGAGAGCGGTAATTTGGTAACAGTCTTGGAGTGACTTGAATTGTGATTGATTCGAGATAAGAGTATTTGAGTTTTGTGGTACATTACGGGCAACTAAAGAAGAGCAGTACTTTTTGTCTCTTCATCCCAGTCTCAGGGTGAGAGTTCATTCTCCTAAAGCAGTTAAGTATATATGCTTGATTTGAATCAAAGTATCACAGTATAAGTACCAGGTATAGGAGAGGTATGTTTCTATCAGTGTGTCCATTCAAAGGTGCTATTTTGCACCATGCACTCGCAGTTTCACTTTGACCCTATCCCCATGCAGGTTTGATGGTTTAATTTAATTTTTGACGTTGGAGGAAATTATGAGATACTGAATATTGAGTTTGAAGGAAACTTGTAAAATTGGCCTGTTTACCATGGTTAGTTCATCCTCGCCAAGCTAGGGTATTTCTATCCTAAATACCAGTGGTACACATGGTAATGAATCCTGTTCATAGAAATTGATACTGTAAATTTCAGCCAATCAGCAAAGGAACATCCTGTGTATATTGACCAATCTAATCACTTGTTTCACATAACCATTTTGTTACAACAGATTCATTTATATTAAAAGTTGATGAAACGTCACGGTGGTCTGCTATGTAAGATGGTCAAGGTTTTGGCTGTTGTGAAGATGTGGTTAGGTTAGTTAGGATTCTTTGTCAATGTACACAAAGCATTGCAGCTTGCAGAAGATATGATGAGGTAAGAAATGGAGTACTATTATGTTTGTCAACTCGTGCCAACAAAGTTAAGGTTAGTTTTCCTCTGATGGAATGAGACAGAGCCTGTTAATTCATGCCAATCTGTGTTGAACTGCTTGTGGTAATGACTTGTAGTTGTTTGTATTTGCACTCTGTGTTGGATGGGCAGAGGACTGTCATGTCGGTAAGAATGATGTCAGGATTCTCATTCTGCTGAATTGTTTGTACAAGTGTTTGTGGCCCTCATGCATTCTGCTTGACAGATTACAGTAAGAAGGCTACTTTTGTGGTTTTTGTACAATAAGACTGCACTGCACTGTATATATCGTATACAGAGGATGAGAAATAACCGGTAACATGCGTTAAGGAGGTACATGCAATCCAGATGTCAACTATAGTCAATACTGGATTCTTTGTAAAGTCTTTGTTTCATCCTCGGAAACCAGGGACTTCAAATATTATTTATTGAACATTTCAGTATGTAGTCAAAGTCCCAAGTTGTGTTCCATGCCATGATGATCTCACGGTGAAAATTATTCTTGTCGAATCGGAATGCATAGATTTTAAGATTGTAAGAGATGCTTTTTATCGAGCGACTACTTTGGAAGATCTTTTAGTCGGGTGAGGGAGGATTGCGTCTTGGGTTATTTGAGAGAAATCGGGCTGTTACATAAGTTTCAATGGGTGTATGTTTTAATGCGTTGGATTATTAAGTTAGCGACTTGAGTACTTAGAATTTTGTTGATCATCGCTATAAAGCTGAAATATTGCTGAACGCGACATTAAACCTTATTTCTCTCTCTCTCTGTAGTCAGTTAAACTGGAGATATGAGGAACTATTCCAATAATATCTGGAATAGCCTGACCTACTGGCTTTGACTTTTGAGAGCAACATTTCTGCAGCTACATATGTAGTACACATAGGTAATGGTGGCCAGTATGCCAGTTGATTTTTCTCCAATCTCTAATGACATGCTGTCTGTCTGATTGGGCCTCTGACCATTTACCAAACACTTGAGTATGCTTGGGTTTCATGCCATTCATCAACCAGTGAGAGCACTCAGCAAGTGCACCATATCATGCAATGTTCCAGAATTAGTCAATCTTGTATTCAGTAGACCAATTCCCCACAGTAAAACACACGGTCCAGGAGTATATATACATGTAGGACAGAATTGAATTGCCGGTGGTGTTTGGACAGAAAAAGTGTAGTCCATTTGTGGACATGGTCACGTCAGTATGGGTATAGGGTGATTTTGTGCCAGTGGGATATAGTGCACCTATTCACTGTATTTCAAGTGTTATTGTTTGGCTGGAAGTGTCACAGGATATAGCTCAGACTCTGGCCTTGGGCCGCACGCTGAAATGGGCCTGTTATCGAACATTTGACAGTGGTCGGGTTTCACGCCAATTACCAACCAATATAATAAGAGCACCCGTAAGTAAGCATGACATAGCATACTTTTTGGCATTGCCAGTGGCAGTTTCGGTAAGAAACGTGCTTCGCATCCTGTTCAAGTGTGCATTCATATCAACATGAATATGTGTTAGCCATATATAGTGGTCACGGCATTTGGAATAAAAATTCACCTTTTAGGTGTAAGTAGGATGGGCAATTCCTTAGTATTTGCAATTCTCAGAGCGAATGATTTCAAGCATTTGTAAGCTAAATAAATTAATAGGCAGGTAGAATTATTGGTGGGTGAATGTGTTTAGACACATTCTAGTGGCCGAATTCTGGCGGGCAGATAGGGGTTTCAGTTAGGAAAGTTTGTATATGAGATAGAACTCATTCGGTGGGTGCCACCTCGACGAATTCCCGCGGGGCACCCGGTTATGTGGCTGTCCAATCGATGTGTTTCCCGAGGGACGTGCAGTCTACGTGATGTGTGATCTTCACTCGATGTGTTTCCCGAGTGGGTGGGTGCCACCTTGACGAATTCCCGCGGGGCATCCGGTTATGTGGCTGTCCATTCGATGTGTTTCCCGAGGGACGTGTTGTTTACCCAGTGTGGGTGTGGGTAGCGGTAAGTGTGTGCTGATCACTCTATGTTGTCACCCCTCCTAGGGTTTAGGAGCGTGGGTGCTACGGTATCTAATGAGACAAAATATGTATCATACTGGGGGTTGCTGATGTGTCATTACATAGCAGACGGTCAGCACTAAAAGTATATATCAGCCCGCTGGGATTTGGTACACTATACCATGTAAGTTAGCCAATAAAGCCGTGGCCGTCTTCATCCAAACCTCTAAATATGCTTTGGTGTGAGTTTGTTTAATTAAGGGCAATATCTCTAGAATAAGTTCTGATTTGCTGTTCGATACACCCTTGAACTGTTTATATTGGTGTATTGACAAAGGAGACAACAACTGTTTGAATATTATTGTAAACTTGTTCGCCACGTGTGACGGCCGTTATGAATGTGTCGAAATCTGGACCTTCGTCAGTAAACACAGCGGCAGCAGAGCGGGTGCGCCCACTTTTCTTTCGCGTAAGAGATGTTCCTACCTCTGACAATGACCTGACCGTAAGAGAAATATGTGGGGCCTCTGAAAAAGTGACCGGCTATAATACTGTTGACGGGGCCCAACAAATTGGAGGCCTATGGAGAGTGTATCCGAAAACACGTGAGGCAAGACTAAAACTCAGAATAGATGGCATAGTCTTACGAGGCGTGTCACTGGTCTTTTCTGATACCAACCCCTTTCTCAGTCACAATTCTTCTGGTGATGAAATCAATACCACTCGTGTGGTAATCAGCAATGTTCCGCTGTCCGGATCAGATCTATGTTGACATTGAACAATCGCTGATAAAATCAGGCTGCCGGCTTATGTCAAACCTCATGCATGAAAGAGACCGAGATGAAAATGGTCAGTTGACTAGGTGGAAAACTGGAAAGCGCTTTATTTATATCGCAGTTCCTGATGAGCCCCTACCAAAGAAGCTTAAGATTGGCATATTTACTGCATCCATCTATCACAAGGAGCAAAAAGCCCAAAACCAGCTGCTCAACTCAGTTTGTGGAAACTGCTTAGAACAAGATCATCGAGCTAGTCAGTGCAATGCTCCAGTTAAATGTAGGAAGTGCCTACAGAATGGGCATAAATCCATGGATCCACAATGTCCCATGTTACAGAAATGGCAGCGTGAATTACCCAATCCTACTCCTGGTGAAATAATACCCAGCCAGGAAGGAGTAGAAGTACCTACCATCTCCGCCGACCATACCTACAGCCGAGACAAGGACTCCAGCCTTGACCAACAGCCCACAATCCAGGGAAAAGGAAACTCTACCCCAAAGCGTGCAAGATCTGAGGAGAGTCGTCAGAGATCTCCGCTCTCTGAAATTACCAGATCACCCCCAACACCCGAGCTTCGTACAGGCAAACAACGCAAGGTAGAGGGTGACAACTCTAATGCAGATGATACTTAGTCAGTCTCCGCATTTGATACTCACCCTAGAATGACGACCTGGCCTGCCCATCGGACAATGAATATACGATTACGGACTACAGGAGTACGTGTATTCAGTATGATAAACACACTGAATATACTACATCATGGATCGTGACAACTTAAAAGTCCTAACGTTTAACAATCACGGACTAAGAAACAAACATAAAAGAAAGGTTTTCTTCACTTACTGTAAACAACAACATGTGGACATAGCATGTTTACAAGAAACATACATTTTAGATGAAGATTTTGAACAATGGGAAAAGGAATGGGGTGGTAAACTTGTTTACGTACAGGGTACATCCCACAGTAAAGGGATGATGTTACTGATTGGTACTGATAGAAAATTTTATATCAGATTGGTACTGATATAAAATTGATGTAATTCAGAAATCTAGCAGAATTTTGGCAGTAACTGTCCATGTTAAAGATCGTACAGTTGGTGTAGTGAATATTTATGCTCCTGCCAATTACGGGGAAAAAATTGAATTTCTTAGAGACATTAACAATTTTATCAAAGACAAAGTTGAAAAACTGTCTGACATGATATGCTTATTAGGTGATTTTAACATGGTTTTGAACAATGCACTTGATATTATATCAGGAGAAGCCCATAATGTAAATGAAGTTGATGCTTTTCGAAGAATGATATCAGAACTGGACCTAACAGATACTTGGAGAATTTTTCATCCAGATGAAAAGGAATATACATGGTCTAGAACCAATCCGTTCATTGCAAGGCGGTTGGATCATATTTTTATGTCAGATGAATTGTTAAATTTCTTAATTAGTTGTGAGATAGTTTCAATAGGAGGGTCTGATCATAGAGGTGTGATTGTAGAACTACAGTTCACAAAAACAACAAGAGGACCATCATATTGGAAATTCAAGAATTCTTTATTAGAAGACTCAATCGCTGTAAATGAAATCAGATCTGTGATACAAGATATGGAGAATGAAAATAATGAAGACCCATCAATGAAATGGGAAATCTGCAAATTGAAAGTTAAAGACTGGTGCAGTAACTATTCTCGAGAGAAAGCAATGTCAAAACGAAATTATTTGGTTGATCTTCGGCAAAGATTAACAGATACAGAGAAAAAATTAAGCCTCGATCCTGAAAATCGTGATCTAAAATCTTCTGTATATAAACTGAAGCTACAGTTAGAAATTGATAGCATTAGTAAAGCCAAAGGTGCACAGATACGTGCACGCATCAAATGGATTGAGCAAGGGGAAAAAAACAATAAATATTTTTTAAACCTAGAAAAAGCCCGGTCAAACACCAAAACCATGACACAGATAAAAACCTCGACCGGTGACTTGGTGCATAATCATGCTCAGATAATGGAAACACTACATAGTACATGATTTCTATGAAAACTTATACTCAAAAAAGATGGATTTTAATAAAAGTATTAATGATATGGAAGAGTTTACACAAAATCTGGCAATTCCCAAATTAGATGATCACGAAAAAGAGCTTTGCGAGGGTGATATACTGATGTCTGAGGCAACAGCTTCATTAAAGAAAATGAAAAATGGATCTGCTCCTGGATCAGATGGGTTAACTACAGAATTTTATAAAAAAATTTGGAACAATATAAAAGAATTGGTTATAAGTTCATTCAATAAATCATCACAAACAGGATCACTCTTATCATCTCAGAGACAGGGAATTATCACACTGCTCCACAAAGGAAAAAATCTACCAAGAGATGAACTGACAAACTGGAGACCCATAACCCTAACTAACACAGATTATAAATTGCTGGCCAAAATATTGGCTGACCGAATTCGTCTAGTCATCGATAGATTAATCAGTGATAATCAAGTAGGATATATTAGAGGACGAAATATTTCAACCATTTTAAGAACGATAGATGATGTAACAGAGATATTAGATAATTCTGAACGAGGCGGTATAATGCTCGCCGTTGATTATAAAAAAGCATTTGATTCAGTCTCAAAAGATTTTCTTCTACATTCTTTCTCTCATTTTGGCTTTGGAGAAACATTCATTAACTGGGTCAAAGTGCTTATGTCTGGTACAGAAAGTAAAATCAACTACTGTGGTTGGTTGTCTGGACCAATATATGTAAACAGTGGAATCCGACAAGGATGTCCATTCTCCCCACTGGCCTTCGTAATTGCCGTTGAACTTCTTGCTATTAAAATAAGAAATCAAACTGATATTAAAGGAATAAAATTGCCATTAGATGACTTCCAGCATAATATAATAAAAATTTTACAGCATGCAGATGACACCACATTGTTTTTGAAAGATGAAAAAGATATGCTTCTAGTACTAAACATTATTGAACAATTCTCTGTTTTCTCTGGCCTACAGCGAGATTAACAAAAACAAGACAGAAGCCATGTGGTTGGGTGCCGAAAAACACTATGAAACAAAACCTGGGGGTGTTAAATGGAATCAAAAATTGAAGATACTGGGTATTTACTTTTGTAATTGTAAGTCTGCTATTGATTTGGAAGAAAACTGGAATATGCGGCTAGAAAATATTACAAGAATAATGAAAAACTGGGAAAAACGTGATCTATCTATTTTGGGAAAACTACAGATTATAAAAACCTTTATAATTTCACAGTTTACTTTTATCATGCAATCAATTGGAATTCCGGACAAAATTTTAGCACAAATAAACCAACTTTTATACAGATTTTTATGGAGAAAAAAAACTAAATAATAAGAAAGCATTTGAAAAAGTAAAACGGACTGTTCTAATAGGAGATTACAACCAAGGTGGACTGAAAATGTTAGATATGAATGACTTACAAACAAGCTTTTATTTGAGCTGGGTCCCCAAACTTTTTTCAGATAATGCAGAAATTTGGCAAAATGTCCCTTTTTTTTATTTCAACAAAATAGGACACAGACTTAGTGCTTTTCAAAGTTCAGTATCTAGCAAACAATTCATACAACTTGATTCTATCAAATCACTATTTTGGAGGAAGGTCTTTACTGTATGGTTAGATAGTCATCAAATCTCTTTAAACCCACCTGATATCCCAATGCAAGCTTTGTTTAATAACAATCTCATTAAGTATAAAGGTAAACCACTCTTTTTCAAAGATTGGGTGAAGACTGGAATAGTACGAGTCAAAAATATTTTCCACAATGATCGCCTTTGTACATTTAAGCAGCTCGTTAATTTAGTTGGCCCTTCACCAGGTCGCATATTTGAATACAATGTTATGAAAAATGCCATCCCAAAACTCTGGATAGATAACTTTCAACATAATTTGACTAGTCAAAACTATATTTCATTTTGTGGGAAGTCTATATATGGGTGGAAGGCGAGAAATTTTAGAAATTTCATCACTTCTGAAAGGGTATCTAAACCATGTGCAGTAGGTTTCTGGCAAAGGAAGACCGGCATTGAAATAAATGATTATATTTTTAGATTGCCTTTCATTTGTACTGCTGAAACCAGACTTCAAGTTTTACAATGGAAGATGCTACATAATATATATCCAACGGCCATACTTCTCCACAAAATAGAAAAGAAAGACTCAAACAAATGTACACAGTGTAATGAGGTTGAATTTATTGAACATTTCTTTTTTCATTGCAGACCTATTAAAGCTTTTTGGAAAATAGTTGAAGACAAAATTTTCTCAATTGCTAATATACAGATTACATTACAACTTAATCACATCCTGTTTGGTGTAACAGAGTCTACTATGATACAATGTTCACTCTCTTCAAAGAAGAAAGAGTTAATTAACCACATTATTTTAATTGCTAAAATGTGTATCAGCAAGTATAAATATGGTACACATGCAAACTTAAGTTTTCTCTTTGATTATGAATTAGAGCTGAGAAAGAAATATCTGCAAATACCTGAGAAATGATCCGTCTTGGCCAATGTTTTTGATATGGATTGTGTACCGTAATGGGCAGCAAGATTCCATGATTTCCTCTCATAGTAATATATATTGATTTATCACAAATATTATCAATATAGGTTTTCATATATAGTAGGTCATATTTTGTATTAAGATACCACTGTTTTCATAGCATATTAATATATTGATTCATCCGAAATATAGTCATTGTAGGCTTAATTAAAATACAGACTCAGTATTACAGTACATTACATAATATGTAATAGGTTACATTCCATTGTACTCATCTCAAATGATTTTTTGATCTATTGGTTACAGAACCTATATGTCAATCTTAAAATGCAGTAAGAATACACGAATTCCATTGTTTTGCATGTCTTAGTGTTATATTGATTTATAATACATATCATTAATATATTGGTATCAAATTATTTATTTTATTTGATCTTATTTTATTATTATTATTATTTTTTTTTTTTTTTTTTACCCTGTTAACCCTCGCCATGTGGGTGATTGTAAGGGTGAATACATGTAAAATCATGGCACAAACACTGCAATAAATGCCCAGTGGTGTGTCCAGGGCTTCACGTTAAAAAAAAAACAAAAAAACAAAACAAAACATTTTCCTGATGTTGTTGATGTTGAATTTATTCTCGTTACTCATTTACAGAGTATAGAGATAACAATAACATATATACATGATACATGGCTTGGAGGCGAATAAAACAATAATGTTTACATGTACACTATCAGAATAATGGACGGAATATTACAAAATATAATTAAATAAATAAAATATTTGATACCTTTTTTCTCTGAATGAGAAACTTGGGGAACTCATACATGAAATTGAACTGTTTAATATAATTCACCTAATAATTTTATCTAAAAAGGAATACTTGTGAGGAGAATCAAAGACATCGTAATTTATACCAAAAGAAAATAATATATATATAAAAAGCAAACAACTATGATTTAATTAATCTTTAAATGCTCCAGCTTCAGTAATGTATTTCGCTAAATCAATAAGTTGTCTATTATGTGTATAATCCAAATTTAGTAGTTTTGCAAATTTATGTTGAGAAATATACCGGTAATAATATTTAGGTATATACCGAGTTCGAAACTCTATTAAATTAGGGCACTCCAGTAAAAAGTGGAATTCATCACCTACTTTATCAATAGCACAGAATTTACAATAACGTTGATCAGGCAAAATCGATGTATATCTACCTTTCTCAATGGGAAGTCTATGATTTGATAGCCTAAATTTACATAAGACAGTCCTGTAACACTCTGGCAAGTTCACAAGATATGTTTCAAAGTGAAATTCAGTCTTAAAAAGGCAGTAACATCTTGCTTTATCAGAGTTGTGTAAATCAGAAAACCACTGTTGTACAAAATTATCTTTCTCACTGAGTTTAACAGTGTTTGTAAGCCATTTAACATTAAAGGATGGATTGTCATCCCAAATATAGCTTAGACCACAATTATCAAGAACAGATTTGACATGACATAGCCAATCAGATTTAAGAACATTGTTTGACCATAAGTTTCTAACAAGAGAACAAACTTTACTGGATAGCTTGTTAGAAAAGCACAACTTACCCCAGAAAGCAATGATACGAGCATTGACTTGACATCTAAGGCTATGCCTACCAAGTTCACCATAAACCATAACATTTGGAGTACATTTCTTTGCTTTTAAAATGTATTTACAGAATTTGAGGTGCAGGGTTTCAATGGACTTTATAGATTCATAACCCCAGATTTCACAGCCATAAGTCAATATGGGTACAACAGTTTTATCAAATAAATCCAACATAATATCAATTGGTAATTGGTACATTTTATCTTTGTTAATTATACTGAACATTGCCCTTTCTGCTTGTTGTTTAAGTGAGGCTTTACATTTTGCAAAATTCCCATTTCTACAAAATATGACACCAAGATATTTAAAATCTGTCACAATTTCAAGTGGAGATTCATCAAGAAAAAAGTCTACATTATTACGGATAGGACCTTTACCAAAAATGGCAATTTTTGTCTTTGAGCTATTAACAGTCAACTTCCAGTTTTTACAATACATTGATAAAGAATCCAGAGCATTTTGTAAATCTTTAGCACTTTCAGCAAGAGTGAGTGAGTGAATAGAATTTAACGTCGTTTTCAACAATATTTCAGCTATATCACGACGAACCAACTAAGCACCACCCAGCCCAGTTGTGTTCCTGCTACTTCAAAGAAGAAATCTTTGAAGCAGCATGGAACCAGACACCCTCCATCCACCCTATAAAACACTAAGGACAGCGCACAAGACACAGACAAGACGCTTACATGGTGCAATAAAGACAAGTGATATTACAGTGCCAGACATTACATTGTCAAGTTCCTGTTGCTTCTCAGCAAAATGCATTGAAGCAACAGGAACCTGAACCCACCCAACCACCCGCGCACTTTCAGCAAGTATAACCGTATCATCAGCATAGAGTAAAACTAGAACTTTTAAGAAAGAATTTATATCATTATGAAAGCTAAGATCAATGCTATTGCAGTTCCTATTTGTTAGGAAATCCTCAAGGTCATTCACAAATAATGAGAAAAGAAACGGTGACAAATTTTCCCCTTGTCTAACACCAACATAAGACCCAAAATATTCACTTCTCTCTCCATTTACAAACACACAGGACTTGATACCGTCATACATATTTTTTATAACAGTGAGAATTTTACCAGATATCCCAGTATGTAACATTTTAGACCATAACCCTGCACGCCAAACAGTATGAAATGCTTTAGCATAGTCGATAAATGCACAATACAATTTCTTTTTCCTGCTACAGAAAATGTAGATTTTAATATAAAAATTTGGTCAATGGTTGAATGCCCCTTTCTGAATCCTGCCTGGTTGAGTTTGATGATTTCAAGGGCATCCCACTCAACGCCAGAGTTTGAAATCGAAAACGAGGCCGGGCTAGGCCATCGGTCAACTGAGACAGTCACGTGGTTGTGTATGAAGATTGGGGTGGCTCCTGTAAATAGTGATTCAATCAGAATGCCAACCACCTCGCTGGGGGTCTAATAACACCCCAGCCACCAATCAGATTGTTTGGACCGGATTCGGGGCCTTCGCGCACATCGCCGGAAGTGACATCATATATAGTAAAACAGATGTTTACGGAGACATTTCGATTACGTTTCAAGTCTGCATTTACCTCTGTTGACCTAGCGTTAAAAAGAATTATTTGGAGATAATTTTTCCTGTTTATCTGAGCAGAGCATACGAAAAGTAGTTCGCTCATGTGCAACACTAAAGGAGTTGTTCGGCCGGATTCTAACTGAACCGTGCGTTGGTTGGTTTCCCCTACACGTCATAGCAACATAGTAAAGGTCAACTTCCGCTATTGGTGGCAGGGATGGTAATGAAGCCTGCGAAATGGAGCATCCGCTGTGGGGAGGTTGTGAGAATGCCCGTCTTAGTTTAAAATGGCGGTTTCGAAGAAGCACAGGTATGAAAGCATACTAAAATACAGTACGCTGACACTGTTAATTTAACAGAGAGTACCACAGTCTAATACTACGGTAAGTGGCACAAAGGTTCATAAAGGAATCACCGGGTATATGATACGTTCTTTTTATTTTTTTTATTTTTTTTCTTTCAATGAAATAATTTCGTGGTTTCCTGGTGATAAAATATGCATATAACTGAACAATATCAGAGGAGTTCGGTGCCATATATTTCACCTCAACTCGAAGTGACGAGCCTATCGAGCAGAGCTATGCACGATATAAGAGACGAGCTGTTAGGCAGGCTATGGGCGGTAGGCATTATGAAATAGCAAATATCAATTCTTTATGTACATTGTTGGAGAAAAACATATACCATATCATCTGTAACAAAAGGTTTGAAGCATTTTCCTTCTGAGAGTCATGCCTTCGTCATAGTGCGATCACGACTTTCACCAATCTCAGTAAACTCAGATATAATATCACGGAACATTATATCTGATTTCAGCCCTATATAAATGCCATGCGAATTTGAAAATACATTTGTTAGCCAATCAGATGGCTAGCTTGGTTAAACAATTTCTAAATCACGCCCACGTCCACGATAGCACGTGGGTCAATATAGTAAACATTATCGGGGAACAGTGTCCCGTGTGGGGTGTCCCTCTGCATCTACATGCAGAGAGTTACAAGATGACACCCCACACGATCCATTTAGACCAAAGATGGTCCATCTCTACCCCAAAAACCTTCCTCCGCATCCTCAAAATGCCTACTTTGTCTACTACTCCTACTGATGACGTCACCAATGACATCACAGATCATGTGGAGATCCCTCAAGCCGTGGTCTACATATCGAGGGCTTCACTTTGACATCTCACCAGACGCATTCGAACCAAGAATGGCCCCTCAGTCGCTCAAGCACACCCTCACGCACCCCAAAACACCAGCTTTCGCTACTACTCTTACTTTAGTATGTATGGTCCCTGTGTGACGTCATACCCAACAAATAGTGATATTATCTTGTAAATATTCGATGCAGCAATCAATGCTGAATAATATGTGGCCAACATTATAAAGATTGGATAATAATTATGAAAGATAAGACTATATTATGAAAGATAAGACTATTCTTGTAACCCTACCCACTATCAAAAATTGTACTTATTAACACAGGAGTAATTTCAAAGTGATTAAAAGGGTAGTGAGTCCCAGTTTATCGATTGTTAACAAATTGTTTCTTATTTGACATGTCCTAAAGAACATAAAAAAACATAGTTTCGGTCTGTAGTGGTGGGGGGGGGGGGGGGGGCAAGGTGAGCCCTAGTAGCTCACGGACTAAGAGTATTTCGGATAATCTCACACTTATAATCTCCGCCAAAGGCTGCATGGCTTGGTGAAGACCCACTGTGTGGAGAATGCCAGGGCGTTTTTCTTCCGCCCTAATCTCACGTTCGGCTATTTCCGTATTGGCGGAACTTAGCCTGTCACATAGAACGCACAAAAAGTCACCCGTGGGGAGCGTATGGCGATGAAGTTGTGAGAAGAAAATGACATGGCAGTCGCCTTCTCGGCTCTGGCTTCATTTTATTGTCTGTCGCAGTTGGATTGCAAGTAAGTGTTTGTGACTAAGAATAGTGATGGCATTCTATCCCGTTACGACCATATGTTACGATAGTGGGAATTGGGGCGAGTGAATGTAATTTTCTGGTCTGTTTCCGACGTTGTTTATCTACCTAGTTGAGACATGGAAAATCACACGCCATGACTCTTATAACAGATCAGAGTCTTGTAACTTGACTAAGGCCATTACATCATTTACCAGGATACTCTGTGACAACAAAAAAACTCGCTTTACTAATAGTATTTGTCACTCAGGGTACAGGCGCTGGAAGTGAATTTCATTGTCCGCCACGTCATACTGCAAACATAATAGTTTTGTCTAGGGAAAGACACCCGGCCTAGAACATGTAGCATAGAGGTCCTCAACGCTTCATTCCTCAATGTGAAGCTTGTGAAAGCTGATGCTGATGCACTAGGGTCCGTCATTATTGTGAAAGCTGATGCTGATGCACTAGGGTCCGTCATTATTGTGAAAGCTGATGCTGATGCACTAGGGTCCGTCATTATTGTGAAAGCTGATGCTGATGCACTAGGGTCCGTGAAAGCTGATGCTATTGGGTCCGTCATTATTGTGAAAGCTGATGCTGATGCACTAGGGTCCGTCATTATTGTGAAAGCTGATGCTGATGCACTAGGGTCCGTCATTATTGTGAAAGCTGATGCTGATGCACTAGGGTCCGTCATTATTGTGAAAGCTGATGCTGATGCACTAGGGTCCGTCATTATTGTGAAAGCTGATGCTGATGCACTAGGGTCCGTCATTATTGTGAAAGCTGATGCTGATGCACTAGGGTCCGTCATTATTGTGAAAGCTGATGCTGATGCACTAGGGTCCGTCATTATTTTTAATGGTTATAGACAGAATATTATATTCGGGTGAAAGGCGGGTTTTTGAACGTCAGTGGACCTATTTTTTATTGTATTAACTAGAATTTTATCGGAGCAGGGTACATAAATTAGTCCAGATAAAGAGAACACATGACACAGCCTACTTCGGAGAACATTTATCTCCCTTCTTCCACCAGAGGCGCACCGGTACAGGTATTTTCAGGTGAGTATCAAAAGCCCCTACAATTATTCTAAGTAATACATTATTCACAGTTTGTGCCTCACAGATATTTGTTCTGAACATGAACTTGCATTCTATAACTACTCAGTTGTTTGGGTCGTTAGTTTCTACTATCTTGTGGTCGCATAGTTAATCATTTTCCAACCGATGAATTGATAGGGCTATCCCATCATCGCTCTGAAAGATATGTATCTAATATTGCTCAAGTCGATACTAGGGGCCATGTGGTCATATCATTCAAGATGTCCACATGAACAGCTAAATAAAAGCGTGGCTGGGATACAAATCATCACAGAGATCACTTTTGGTTCTTGTGATGTTTTTAAATATATGCAGTAAGTATATTTGTCTGTGGGGTCATAGTAGCTAAATAATATATAGCCCTCACGAGTATGAGGGCTATAGGTCGGCCCCAATCACCTCCAGCGAGGGTTTTAGATAATTTTATTACGGATCACCCACCTCTGAAACTGCCATACATCTAATCTCTATCCCCTCCTGCGCACTATTTTAAAATCTTGCGCATTATTCCAGTCGAAAACTTCAACTCTCTACGCGCCATGTTGGTGACGTCACGGTATATGTGTGCTGGTCGTTTGCAATTGAACATGGCGCGTATAAAGTGGAAGTTGTCGACTGGAAAATTCAGACGGCGATATATTCGTTACAATTTCACAATAGTGCGCAGGAGGGGATAGAGATTAGATGTACGGCAGTTTCAGAGGTGGGTGATTCGTAATAAAATTATCTAAAACCCTCGCTGGAGGTGACTGGGGCCGATCAATAGCCCTCACACTCGTGAGGGCTATATATTATTTAGCTAGGTCATAGGACTTAATATCAATGTTGCGTTCAAGGTCATTCGGCAGTATCCAAACTATCCATTTGCTCAAGTTGTAGCGCAGTAAAGAAGCCCATCGGGGACAGTCATTCCGTTCCGAAGGTCATGGTTTGAACTTCTGTAACGCCGTAATGCAATTTCACAAACACGTTAACGTGTGGCGTCACCCCAGCTGTTTTCGAAAACAACATGTGAAATTCACGAATTGAACGTCTTTCTGTGTTATTGAATCAAAAGTAGTGTGGAACCCCCAATTTTTATTCGCAATTTTGAACCTATTCTGCATATGGACCATATATACCGAGTACTGAGAAAATGACCTGGATTTTAGTACGCATTCAAATAGCAATTTAGGTAAACATTCATGACAATAATAGAAATGGAACTGCAGTAAAACGGCTTAATCATTGATAGATAAATATATATAAAAATCATGTGGCACTCCCTGGATCTAATTCGATATCTGTAACCTATATGAATTCAAATATCTTTAACCCTATTCGTACAAAGTTTTGTTATATATTGTTTTAATCTATTCATATATAAACAATCGCGATGATCTTTGGCGAAAGTAGAACCCGTGACTGTTACTTAAAGCAAACAGATATTCATACCTCCTTTCAGTGACTATGATACAATAATTTTCACAATGCATGGGCCATCGTCTTGGGTAAAGTAGGTCCTTTCAATTCTCAGTAAATTCAGCCTGCCGAACTTAAAAAGCCGCCTAAGACCTTGCGCTGTAAATCTTGGATGTTTGGCATAGTAACGGTCTCGGGCTGTTCACTGGAATCTCCCGGTCTATAATCAGCATTTCGGAAGCATATAAATATATGAAAAGAGCTATCATTTGTCTGGTTTCTTTTTTGTTTTGTGGGTTCTTTTGTGTGCTTTCAAATCCTTTTTCCACCTGCAGGTATATCCACAGAGTGAACATTTTTGTGAAATGTTGAGAGTATGGGCTCTTTCATGTTCCCTTAGACCTTTTTTCACACTACAGGTATATGGACAGAGTGAACATTTATATTTCATTACTGCAGTATGCCTTTTCTGATGAACTTTCAAGCAAGCGTTGTAAGCACTGCTAAAAGAACAAACCGTACATTTGTATGGCTTTTCACCGGTGTGAATTCTTTCGTGCACCTTTAAGCACCTTCTCCAAACAGTACTATAAGAGCAAAACGAACAGCTGTACGGCTTTTGGCCATTATGAATGCTCTCGTGTGCTTTAAATTCTGCTCTGTACGAGCTCGAATAAGGACACAATGAGCATTTGTATGGCTTTTCGCCAGTGTGACTTCTGATATGTCTCCTAAAGTTTTTCTTCCACGCAGTGTTATATGTGCAGAGTGAACAAATATAAGGCCTTTCTCCAGTATGGGTTCTTTTGTGTGATTTCAGTTCGTCACAGTATGTACTAGCGTAAGGACATAATGAGCATTTGTATGGCTTTTCACCAGTGTGAGTTCTTAAATGTCTGTTCAAGTTTCCTTTTGATGTGCAAGTCAACGGGCAGAACGAACACGCGAATGGCTTTTCACCCGTATGAGTTCTCTCATGCCTTCTCGTATTATCTCTAGATGTGCAGGTTTTCGGACAGAACGAGCATTGGTATGGTTTTTCCCCAGTATGGGTTCTCTCATGTATCCTCAGACCTCCCTTCGCTGCAAAAGTGGACGGGCAGAGTGAGCATTTGAATGGCTTCTCTCCGGTATGAGTTCTCATATGCATCTCGAGCCTCCATTTGGCGATACATGGTAGATCACACACTGGACATCTGTATGGTGTGACGCCAGTATGGGTCATTTCATGTCTATTCAAATCCCCCTTCTTTTTTGTACTATATGGACACAGTGGGCATTTATGGATTTTCACTTTTGTCTCCGATAAAGACGGGTTAGTCTGAAGATCATGGGCGACAGATTCCAGAGGTTCATTGGCTAATGTAGACTCAGTTTTTGATGACGGGTCAATGACGTACATTGCGACGGGATATGGTCTCTCTGAATGAATATCGACACCATCATCAAGAGTCTGGTGAGTGGTGACCGATATAGCACCATCATTTTGTGCCTGGCCACCATAGGTTTCTTCAGTTTCCTAGAAAGCAAATATTTTCAATATGATTGATTTATACACCATGACAATTATATTCTAATACATATATATAATAAAATGATATGACCATCATAATGCAATAACGGTGCATTACACTGAATCATTAGGTCAAAGGTATAGTTATTTCACCATACCAGTATTTGCAGCGAATTACCTCAGTGTCATAAATAAAGTACGATCCTCATGTCTCCAACAAATCTATCCGTACCTATAAGTTTAATTAATAAATGTCAATGTGAGTTTGCTTGGTCTTCTCCTTCACTTAGGATTTTAATTAACAAATGTCAATGTGAGTTTGCTTGGTCTTCTCCTTCACTTAGGATTTTAATTAACAAATGTCAATGTGAGTTTGCGTGATCTTTTAATTAGAACGTGTACTTAAACGTACTTCACTAAGCGGTCTATGTTTCATTAACAGAAGTTCAGTTAAAGAAGTAATTTATGTATGGAAGACTCACTTGCTCAAAAGATTCGTGTTTAACTTGAACACCACCTGTTGACTTGTGATCAGGGGCACCACATTGTGATTCCAGTTTTGTCGCTACATTCAGCGGGGTAGGGTTTATCTTCTCGTCAGATCCCACCACTTCCTGTCTCATCAAGTGTAAGGGCTGGCGGAATGAGGATAGGTCAGAGTCTCTCGGTCCCAGTCTTACCTGTGTTACCGTCTCATATTCCATCGGCTCTACTTTGACGGAGTTTTCTCCCATTTCTCTTGAATGAATTCCGATCCTACCAAAATATAAACGCTTTTGTATTGTACTTTATGTGAACAGATACGAGAACGATATAAAGTTTTATTTTTAAATCTGTCAAATCTGATCGCCAAAAAAAAATAATAATAATACAGATTCGCCCTAAAAAAATCAGATTCTGTGCCTCTTTAATGTCACTTAACAACATCCCATAGTCTGATTAAAAACACATTCTCCAACTGGATCTGACATCCTTCCTATCTTAAGGCCGTTCGGTGACCTTCTGTCACGAAAATAACTTCACATCCACATCATATTTGACCAATCAATGGAAGACATGATATGATAAGATAGTCTTCTTACACAAACAACTCACCGAGATATACGATGTTGTCGCAGGAAACTGGCAAGATCGGACTGAGCAACAACAACAACAACAGCTAAAAGCAGATTATAGAGGTGAGTGCAGTCCCGAAAACAACTTCCTGTCGAAAGATGAAGCTCTAAACGTAATTAGGCAATCAAACAGGTATGGCTTCGTCGAAATGGTCACAGATGTAAAGTACTTAATGGTCTTACGCCGTCGAGCTCGAGCATCACGCCCACATCAAGAATAATGTATATCGCGCGTTAAACACTACCGACACCATCAAAGAGCGATAAGGGAATATGCTGTTTTCCGGGTATTTCCGGTTTTGTCTCTGTGTGGATATTCAGAAGTGCGGTATGTTATGATAAGAAACGAAATGATAGTTGAAGAGATGGGCATCGCCCAGTTTGTTCATTGACAGAGGGATTAGAACGATCATGTGAAATGACTTTTCTTTTGCCCGATCTATTTTTCTTACACAATGCAGGTGGTCTTTTTCATTGGATAAATGAGTTTAACGCGCGTAGAATGCTGGAAGCAAAATAAGCCACATCGTAATCCCAGAAGAAAGCTCACTGCACATTGCCGCATATTCGTGCCAAGCGGAAGACTGAACTGTCACAGTCCCGGCATAGCGGGTTTTGTATATCTTGTAATCCGCAGTAACGTTCACCTACCGTTAGCTGAGGGCAAAAAACACGTGCTTCGCAATGTCAAGTTTGGCGCTCTGGCCTGCGCGTGTCACACGTAAATATTCAATCGCAGTCTACTGGAAAGTATCGGCAACAACCCAGTAATCTATCGTAGAAAAAGTTGGTTCATACCATTTCTGATTTTTTATTTATAACATTTTTATCAACTGCTTCTCGTTTAGCCGGTTCCGAAAACACGTAACTGAGTCCCGTCACATTTATCTTTTATGCCACTTCCATGCGTATAGTCGACCTAGACAACCGGCCGTTAAAAAAACGATGAAAACTAATTGTTTGCCAGGGGAAAATGTATATTTTCACTAGAAGCCAGTGAATAATTTCAGGATAATCGCAATAAAACTTCCCCAAAGCGAAAGGGGGGGAGGGTCAGCATCAGCATCAAATCAGCATCAAATGGAGACTGATGCGAAGATGTTTCTCAAACTCGCAGATGTTGCAGGACTTCCAGTCGGTCATGCCCCCTGATGGGGTCTTAGTTCAGTCTTCAGAAAACTGATTTGTTCTGGTTATTCAGTCTTTGCGGAAGCCACAGGCGAGCCGCGACCAAGTTTTCCACCTTGGCCTCCAGTGCATGAGAGAAGGGGTGGTGCAGTCATTCCATGCCACTACGTTATAATATGTAACAAAGATAAGGATGACGTGGATCAGGATATCAGGAATATGATATTAAAAACGGGATAAGATGCCTGAGAAGGAATGCATGACAGTAATTTAACACACTAAAGCGTTGATATGACAATGTCATCAATGTTTTAGTAACACACTATAACGTTGTAGTAGATAACTGGTGGAGTCGTGACGGATGTCTCTCACTCCACTGGTTCTCCGTAACCCGCGCCACACCTATGCGACCAGTTGTGCCCTTTCTATACTACTCATTGCGCATGCGCAGTCGATCCGTTCCACTGTAGGGTGCAAGCCTGGCCCAAGGGATCTCATGTAGTGAACACCCCATGTCTCTCACCCCACTGGTTCTCCCTGGCCGGCGCCTTGAATAATATATTCTTTGCTCAAGACACTTGTTTTTCTTATGAACACTGGTGTTTTGCGTAGGAACACTGGTGCTTTAGTTCAAGACACGAAATGCGTTTTGGGACAGAAAAGTGTTTTATTTCAACACAATTATTATTTAAAGTGTATTTAATGAGTAAAGCGGGAGAGGATGAGTAGGAGAAGTGGGACACGCCACGGATTAAACTAGGGAGATAATTGTACAAAGTACCAGTATTTGTTTTTAAATCTTTGTATCATTCTGAAGTCAATTTTGGCGCATCTTCAATACATGAAGGATTACGACGAATATACATCAGTCCAATGTGTTTGTCTGGGTAGGCCTATTAAATATCACTCTCATCGACAAATGTGTTTGCGTCGTTAACTTAAGGAAATGAAAGCTCGTGTGAAACACGGGCGAAGAGCATTTCCCCAGGTAATTTTGTAACACATTATTTGATACTCACAGGGTTTTAGATCTCCCCAATTTGGGCACACCCCCTATTAGGGGTGGCAATTGTTTTTAGGATGGGACAGAGGGTGGGGCACATACCCCTGGAGGATGAGCAATCAGGAATCATCCCTGGTAGAAGTGCCTCTGAGAAGGGATTTCTTCATCAATGGTCGAAACGCAGTGCGAGGCAACACCAACTTTATTTTGCATTTCATGGGTCCACCGACATTAAAAAATCGAATAAAAATAAAATTTCAAATTGCCACTTCTATATTTCCTACAAAAGTTTGAACATAAAGGTTTTAACCCCCTTTTTATTCCTGATTGTATGAATTAGGCTGTTGTATTCTATCTGAAACAAAAATAAAACAGCCAACCAACAAAAAACAGATACCTTTCACTATAATTTTTCACTGTAAGTCAGCGAATTGTTGTTGTTGTAAAATAGGCAATAACGACATTCAATGTACATGTGTAAATTGGGAACCTTCACTGGCTGTGTGATCTATCACTCTGTCTTGGTACCGGGTACCCATATTTCGACAGTGATGCAGTATGTCAGAGCTAGGAAATGAAGGGTGTTTCAACAGCTCAGCCGATACAGCATGGTTTAAGTTACTGTTGAAGCATGAAGCGGTTGGAACACAAGCAAAATTCGCTAAATTGTTCTGGAAGAAAAACCACAGCCACAACAAAATGATGACAATGTTAGATTTGATGTGTATGTTGGCAGTTAACATGTGACTTAACATACAGTTGTTGACCTTGAGAAAATAGGTCAATGTCAATCATTTTCATAGACTTCAGGTCCATCATCAGTTGCATATGTGGTATCAATTTAGAATGCCTAGCTATATTTCATGTTATATCATAATATACAGTATATAACCCGAGAAAAGAGATTCAGTCAACTGGGATAGGCTTCTAGTCAGTCAAAAATTGCACAAGTATTATAAATTTGGAGAGCCTGTCTTCACTCATTTAAAAATTATTGCTAATGTTGAATTTGACCTCGATAAAGCAGGTGAAGGTCAGTAAATTTCATTAGGCTTCTGATCCATCACCAGCTGCATGTGTGGTATGACAAGAAAGATGGGCAGACAGAGAGACAGACAAACAGATGACACGGAAAATTCAGTTCATTTTGGGGCATCATTACACATCATCTTCAAAGTCTAAATATTCTGTCAAAATGCACAAGAACACACCATTTTACTTCAATTATAGAGAAGAAAATCAACTCCGAGTAGGAATCACAATTTTATTCTGTATATTTCGCTATTAGTTATAGGATCTTCAGCAGTGAACAAAGTTACAAACAGCTTCATACGCACAGTATATATACAAGGCAAGATTATGTATTGTTTTCATCAATTACAGTGTGTATTGTATCACCTGAATCACACCATTTGTAGATCGCTGTCGGGTTAATTTCTGAAAATGACAGCATTTTAATATCCGTCCAAACTGACCGACATAATTTACTGACTCAACTATTCATAATTGTGTATTGGCTAAGATCACATTATGCCTTGTATATATACTGTGCGTATGGAGCTGTTTGTAACTTTGTTCACTGCTGAAGATGCTAAAACTAATAGCGAAATATACAGAATGAAATTGTCATCCCTAGCTACTTGGAATTGCTTTTCTTCTCTATTATTCGAAAATCATCAGTGGTTCTAATGGATTACTTCAATTAGATATACATGTAAAAAAATTCCCAGGTGAGATGTGCCATATAGCAGGTATGTAGAAGTTCCACTTCGAAAATCTTTCTACTTTTTCAGTTAAAAAAATAATTATCAACATTTGTAACTATGCTGTAAAAATGCAACGGTATGTGCAATTTCACATCTCGATTTTCAAATAAATTCTGGGGACCTCCACATAAAACAAAAAAAAATGAGCATTTACTGAGTGATAATTTGTTATTTTATTCATTGAAAATTGACCAGAATGCATCCCCAGACATCTGGAAGCCCAGAGTTAACAACCACTGGAGACTATGTAATTGGAAACAGGAAGTAATTATTATATCAGTAATAGAGAGAGAAATAGCACTGATTCTAGAATGAAGTGTTTACTTTGTTGATACAAGCAGTCTACTAGTCCACTTATAACTGCATTATGCAATAAGTCAAACATTACAGGTTTTATCACCTGAATGATCAACATACAGGCCTACATTATGAGACGTAAACGTGAAGCAGAATATCAGCGTTACAGTATGTCTATTTGACCAGAATGGCCTGACTTCAAGTTCACTTGAATCCTTGCAATTTTCCATACTGACCATATTGATGGTACTAGCTTATCTTCTCTGGCTGCATTTTCGTTATGTGTGTAAGCAGGGGTTGATGTAGCCTAGATTTAGATATATTTAGCAGACTATGCTGTATGCTACATGTATATGCCAGCGCTAACAGCACCAATGTTCTTTCAATCCATTTTTAAACCATAATGTTAATAAAATTAGTGATTGTAAAAAAGAATGTATAATGAGATATAAATCAAGCATTATGTTGATGGGCTGCAAATCCGTATGGGAGGTGGCCCTTCAATTTCAATAAAAAAAAAACAAAAAAAACCTTTCAGTCCTTTGAAATCTTTTGTCTGTCGGACAATAAACTTCATGAAATGCCAATAAATTGTGCGATATAAGTTTACTGTCTATAGTGCCACCCAATGATGAACAATATCACGAAACTACATGATGAAGCAAAATCCTCAGATGTGGCCTCTGGAATGTAGATATTGGACTCAAGTCATGTAAATTTCACGTATTACAAAAAGATGGCCATTTGGCTTACAAGGGATGTGAATTATAACACTGGGAAAGTTATATTCATGTTCAGCACACTCGAATTACTTTTCCCTGATTCAAAGAAGTAAATTTCCATTTTTGTGAAAAACATTTTATTTTGAGATGCAAAAATGCGCCTCCATGATTTCGCCAACACCATCAAAATCTTGTCAGCTCTTTGCCTATCTCGCAAGATCATTATACTCAAATTTCATGGAAATCAAACATGTTGTTTAGAAGATATGATGTTACACATGTTTACCTGCATTCATGTTTATAGCGCCACCTAGTGACAACCAAATACCACGAAAAACAAGCAGGTGAAATCTAAAGCCCTACGGAGATTGCACATAAAAGTTCAATGGAAACAACTTTAATCATGATAATGGTTATGGAGGTTTTGACGTTAAGGGAGTAGAGGACGTTCATATCTAGAGGTTGAAAGTTTTTTTAAATTTCAGGATTTTTTCATCAGGTTAGGAGAAGATGATCCATGAAAAAAAAATATGGGGTCACCATACTCGTTAAAAACATATGGCAGCCAAATGCATGTATACCACTTAAAAGCCATAACATTGAATACATAGGGAAATTTGAATTTTTTCTTCTTTGATGCTCAATAAATCAAACTTCCCAAGGTCAAATTTTCTCCATTTTGCTATATAATACTAAACACATATAGTGCTTGTTAAATATGTAATAAAAACAGGGGGACACCATATTTTCTTAGAAAATATTAGCGGTATAACAGATAAACGGAGCCTTTTCAGTCCTATTTCCAGGAGGGGGTGGGGGTGGGGAATCGGGGTGGGTGTGGAGAATATTATTGAAGTTCAATTTATCAGTCATTCAGAAGTTTTGTTTTAGTTGAAAGTGAATAAGAGTGAATTTGGGGATATTCCGAGGGAATAATTTTTAACCTATGGAGCACTTTGCACCCTCCAACCGTTGAATTTAAAATGCCAATATTTTGGTCCGTCCCATCACACTATCGAACCACCAGTAAAACGCATAAATGGTTGTGTTGTGTTTTTTGTTGATTTTTATTCCATTTTGATATGTCTGGGTACTTTTGTTAGGAAATTCAGCTTGTTTTGAAAAATTTGACAAATGACCATGTTGTAGCCCCATAAGAGCAAGGAAATGAACGTCCTCTACTCCCTTAAATCAGATAATTGAGATTTTTCATTTAAATAGCAATTTGGTTCGCACCAAAATAAAATTATCATGTCGGCAATCCTACATAGCTTGGCAACATAGAATAAAAGAATCTTTAAATATTTCTCCAAGCGAATGGCAAATTTTTATTTCACAAAAAACTTCTTTTTTTGAAATGCAAAAAATGTGCCTTTATAATTACGCCAGCTACACCACAACCTTTTCAGCACATTGCCTATCCTTCAAGACCATTGTAATAAAATTTCATAGAAATCAAACAAGTCGTTCAGACGAAATCGTCACAGAAAGGTTTACCTATGCTCGGACTACAACGCCACCTAGTGGTGAGCATCAGCTATCGAAACACAACCAGGCAAATTTCCCAGGCCTAAGGAGATAGCACACAAAGTCTGACCCGAAAATATTTAACGGTTTCAGAGATATTCACGTTTAAAGTCGCGGCGGCGGCGGCGGATCCGGCGGAGCCGTTTCTCATGAAAATATAAGAGCATCCACTTTGTGGAAATGCTCTAATTAACAACGTATTCCTTTTTACATGCAATGTAGGTGACCATTCTAAAATTAGGTACCGTAACCCGTTCATATGGCGTTATCTTCTTCGATGCTAAAATGTAAACACGCGTTATGTAATTTTTGGAATGGCACTTACAAGGTATATTTTCTTTGACCTAATTGGCTAGCTGTTTTAATGGGAGGGGGGGGGGGAGGTGTATCCCGACAAATCGGATATTTGGAAGAGAGAATAGCAGTGAATAATGTGAAATCAATGGGAAAACACAATATTTATCAAGTTGAAGTGCTTTGATTACAATCACTACAGATATTCAGGCCCTCGAAATACAATCATGAATGGCATTTTTCATGGTTTGTACCAGTAACATTTATAACATAATACAAAATATATTGAATATCACAAGTTCGGTATAAAACAAGGAGGTACATTATACCAATGCAAACGCATATTTTGAATGGCCTAGCCGATAGGAAGAGTATATCTGCATTGAGAATGGATTTCAGGCCAATGATGTCCATAGTGAAGAGCATAATTTCTGCTACCGTAAGATGTCCATATCTGATAATTGGCTGAACAAATCACAATCACTTCTCAGATAGAATGTTTAGTTTTATTTAGTAGTTTCAAAGTAGATCGGTGATAATAAAATAGACTTGGCCTCATAGAGGGCGCTGTTTCCGAAACCGGAAGTCGTTATCGCAACCGGACAAATTGGGTGCAACAACAACGGAAACTGGACGATCATATTCATTAACATCATCCGAACGCATGGCACGATCATACGTAGAAACTTCTGCTCATAGCCATGCGGTAACGGGTGATATCTGAGTGTAATAGGGCGTTTCCCAAATGGTCATATGCGATTGGTCCCGTGAGACCCGACATCGGCGCAATCACATTCATAAAATGAAGACACACCTCCAGAAAGCGATCGATTGAAATGATCTCTTGGTGGGCCTCGAAGTGCCCCCATCACAAAATAAAAATCATATCATTTTCCTGTGAACTGCCGCCGATTTTTTTTTTTCTAATATGTTAGGCCGTTTGTAATATGATTTTTCTTAAGAAAAACAAAGAAGCATGCTCCATTAGAGTGAGAAATAAAATAGCTAATTCGCACAACTTCGGTTTGGTCTCCCACAGTCTTGCGCCTCGAGCACTTAAGTGCAATCGACATATCTCACATCTGAGATTCCCAGGTCAAAATATTTGAATTCGGATAATTTCATTGGCTCGTTTAAATAGCTCGGACATGTGACTTGATGCTTGGGGAAGCTGACATTGGGCGAAATACACGGAGAACGAAGCCATTGAGCTAAGGGTAGGGTTAAGTGGAACGTGAAATGCCCTTAGCAAGCTAAGATGATTCATTAACCTTTTGTGGAAATTGTTTATGCTCTGCAATAAAGGGGTGAATGCCGCATATTTTCATACCGAATAGATAACTCGGTCACGCTTGCTGTCGAGCCCAACAGTTGAAGACTGATTTCGTTTACGGAACCGGATAATCTTCTGTACTTCTGGGATTACGATATGGCATATTATCACAATTTATTAATGTCACTCTGATATCTTCTATTAAGGGAGATAATTACAACAGAGGTCGCCCCATTCTCTCAGTCGCGCTGCAAACAGCCGATCACGGAGCAGTTAGTCGAGTTGATTTTCTGGAAAACACAGCAGAAATAAATGATCTCCCCCCATCTAATTGTAAGTAGAATCGTACCCAAGCACAATATTGGAGTAACTAACAAGCGGCCTCGAACAAGTATACGTGCGTTGCGAGATTTACACAATAGTATAGTGAAGCAGCTCCGAATCAGTGGAATCTCGTGCATGATGGCGATTGCCCACTGAAAGCAATCAACTCAGAAGGATTGCGCTCTTCCAAAATAAACATAAAACATTATTTTGCTCGAGAGATAATAGATCAGCATAGAGTTAAGTTGATAAATATGATAATGAAATTATTGCCTTGTTGTGCGGGGGAATATGCAGTTTCGTTGCCCCTCGGCTGTGCATATTGCCCTCGTCCGTGGCTCGGGCAATATGCACATTATCTGCACATTAAACTGCATATTCCCCTCAAAACAAGACAATATTTTCATAATATTTCAAGGTTTATCATCCTGTAGTATCAAAGCACGTACTTGCAGAGGTTGGCGGTGTCTTGCATAGGCGTCGCAGTCTTGGGGAGGAAAATTGCGATGAATACTTCACCCGCCACGACAGTCTGAAACAAAACCGATCTTAGCAGCTACCACAAGACCGCATCGACTTTTGATGAAACGGGAAAGTATATTGAAATTTCTACCGTAAAAATGTTATACGGACTCCATCAGAATTCAAATGAGATAACCAATTACTTTAAACAAGAAATGTTAATTACAAAACCAGATGCTCTTGCTCAAAACTAGTTTTTCTCCATCTAATAGAAATTACGTGTTGGGAAATATATCTATTTAATTGACATGGAATTTGAGCAAATCAGTAAGAAGTGGTCCCTGTTATTTCGAACACTGTCGTGATTATAGCTAAAAGATTTAAACTCTTATGATTATAAGAAACTTTGTAACCAACAGCTTTGCAAAAATATTGATGTGTACGTGCAATCACATGCGAAACAAGCGAGATTATTTTCTGTATTTGAGCCTGTGATTATTATACATTTAAACCTTTGTAAAAGAGACTGCCGAATAAAGAAAATATTAACAAAAACAAACAAAAAAACAAAACAAACAATGAACGCATGTCATGGGAAGATTTGTTATCAAATGGGGGACTCGCATTATACTACTACTTATTTGATGATACTGATTTCTATTGAATATAGGGTCTGCTCGTCTAACCAGCAAAATTTGCTAGCTACCGGACCGAAATGTCGGGCAGCCAGAAAACGATAATTTATAAACCATTTTCTTCACCCAAAACAATTAAATCGACCTTTAAGTTAAATCACAGACTTGGCATCCGCTTTAAACATACCGTGCGTAGTTTATTCGAGCATTCAGACAACAACACAGCTTTCCTGAACCGAGAAGAAAAATTCCCCGACATGTTTAGATCGGTTCAGGAAAGCTGTGTTGTCGTGATAATGCTCGAATAAACTACCCACGGAATGTTTAGAACGTATTCCAAGACTGTGGTTATATAAAGTATCGTTTTCTGGCTGCCGGGCATTCCGGTCCGGCAGCTAGAAGATTTTGGCGGTTAGACGGTCAGACCCTACCTTCAATAAAAAATCAGTATTATAAAATATCTTGTAGGGGCTGCATGTCGGACTAGCATCATACCATCTATAATGTGTCATATCAAATTCTGTGACTGTCACTTGCTGTTGGTCGATTTGGGCCAAGTTAACCAATAAACAAATATCTCATACAAGCGTATGACGGAGAATGTAAGTGCGTCAGTAGTATACAAAGAGTCTTTCAGTCCCTTAGCGCCTCACTGCGCATGCGCAGAACTTTTTTGGGGTGTGAAAGTGTGGATGTGCGCATGCGTGAGGGATATGTGAGTGGGGGTGGGTTCAAAATGGCGGCACCTTATTTTACACACACAACTTAAATGCCAGCTTGGAATCCATTCCCACTGCACCAGCACTGATTGACCTGGGTGAGTGGGGGTAGGTTCAAAATGGCGGCTTGTGGTGTAGTGTGTGTAAAATAAGGTGCCGCCATTTTGAACCCACCCCCACTCACCGGGGTGAGTGAGTGCACTGGTGTGAGTGGGTGTGGGTTCAAAATGGCGGCTTGTTTTTACGGGGCTGGGAGTTGAGTATCCGCCATTTTGAACCCACCCCACTCACACCAGTGCACTGATTGACCTGGGTGAGTGGGGTGGGTTCAAAATGGCGGCTTGTGGTGTTGTGTGTGTAAAATAAGGTGCCGCCATTTTGAACCCACCCCCACTCACCGGTGTCAGTGCACTGGTGTGAGTGGGTGTGGGTTCAAAATGGCGGCTTGGTTTTAAGGGCGTGGGAGGTGCGTATCCACCATTTTGAATCCACGTGAAAAAACGTATAAGAGGAGTCGATTTTTAGGGAAAGGGGTGTATTGCAATTTGACTTACCTGACCTGCCTGCCTGCCTCCCTGCCTGCCTGCCTGCCTGCCTGCCTTCCTGTCTGCCTGCCTGCATTCTGCCTGTATGGAATGCATGTACTGACTTGGTTCTGGGTTTTTTCCATCACGGTTGTGCGCAGGTGTATGACGTCACTTCCGGCCTGCGTGAATCGGGCGTGACCTGGGACTATGGGATGCATGCACTGACTTGGTTCTGGGTATTTGTCATCACGGGGAGGTCACGTGATCAGTTCAAGGTCATATCCATTTTTTTATCGATATGTCAACCCCACACCCAGTCCATTAGATGCTCCTTCACCTAAGCTTCACTTTGATACCTCACTCGACCTGTGGTGTGAGTGAGTGCAAGAATGTATTCATCCGCGGTGATGCAGTCATGTCTGGCGGTGATTCGGCCTCGGGAAAAAGCTTCCTTGCCCAATGCCTACGGACTTTACCGAAGATACACGGACTTTAACGAAAAGACACGGACGTACACGAAAAGACGCGAAGGTGAACGCCATTGTGTGAAACCTCCCACAGACAGGTCAGTACATGCATTTCTATGTTGTTCACGCATAATAAAAGGATTGATCTGTAATCTGTGTTGTTGTTGTTGTTCCCTTTTTTTGGACTAACCCATCAGAATAGTACGTATCACGGACTACACCCGTAGAGCTACATCTGGTCTATAAAACATGTCCCTCTGGATCCCACACCTTCATTTCTACAGAGCCATGGCGGAGATCCAGCCCCATGCGACTCGCATTTTACAGTACGCCACCGTGGTGAATTCATTCACGGGTTACCGAGCAGTGGTCCGGTCCATGTTTGCAGATGGCGACGACAACGAGGGACGACGCCAGATCCTGAACGAGTTCACAGAAGCGGTCCTCCACAGAGTGCACTCGATGGAGAGGCGTGCCATCACTCACCACTACTGGACTATGACAGCCATCCTTGATGCTCGCGCATGGACCAGGAGCGCTCACGCCGGAACCAGCGCCGGCTG